>JARIHR010000039.1:600000-819064 GCA_029281495.1 Mycena filopes | reverse complement strand
GTGAGCGGTCGATTCGGGATGGGTTGAAAGGCAAGCCATATCGCTCGTCGCGCAGGACCGAGCAGAGGGAGCCGGCGAGCAGGACGTGGGTGACGCGGAAGGGCAGCGGTGTCGGGCGCTCGGGGTGGTAGGGGAGGAATAAGAGCTGTTGAGTGATTACGCCTGGAATTTTGTGCTTAATTGCGCGCAGGCATTTATCAGGAAATCGTACTACTCACCGCCCATCGAAAATCCACAGAGCGCGAGTTCTTTCCACTTTAGATGCTCGAGAAGGAATAGTAGATCGCGCGCAAGGAGTTCCATTGTGAAGCCTCGTCGTTGGCTAATTTTGAAGCTCCCATACCCCTAAAAGAGTTGAACATTGTATTTCCAGTCAAGCGCAAGGACGCTTGCGTACCTGTGGTCGTATACTAGAACTTAAACTCGGTCAACACACCAATTCGATCGACAACACCGGATTGAACTGAATTACCTGGCCGTTCCTGGGCGAGGGCCGTAGACAAACGCTCCCAGTCGCCTCGAAGCGAGCTGACGCCTCCGATAAGCACAATTGGGGTCTTCCGACCCAGGTGCTCGACGCCCAGAACCGTGAACGCGAGTTTGTGCACCGTCTGGAAGAAACGCGGGGCATCTGCGACCGACCGACTCTGTTCGACCTTGAGCGGAGTCTGCTCGAAGGCGTTGGTTCGTGTCAACGTTCGGGTACAGACCGACCCGGATTGGACCCGGACTCAGACTCACACGCGAAAGTTGCTTTGTGATCGCAAGTTGAGATTGGTTTGCATGGTAAAGGGTAACAGTACAAGGGAAGTAATAATCGAGAAAGTCCTTGTATATTAGATTGGGTAATTCTGCGCTGAAGAGAACCATGGGGTTTGTGGATGGGAGTAAGAGAGTCCCAAATCAAAGGCCGAAAGGTCACCGGAGATCTGGACGGAGGTATTTAAATCTGTATTCGAGAGCACGGATGCAGGATGGAGGAACCGCGTTTGGGAGGCGGATGCAGAGCGAAGGATGCAGAATGCGACACATGTACAGCGCGGTTAGGTCGAATTCGGGGTGGTATCGGGTGCAGGTGTAAGGCGTAGGCCGGTTGAACGGAGATGGCGGGTGGATGTAGGGCTGTATTGCTGTTTCCCGCCGCCGCCGGTTCAGATTTGCCGGAAGGCTCTAGGAAACCCTACGAGGAAATTGTCCCAGATCGAAACCGGGAAGTAGAGCGCGAAGTTGTGGCCAAACTGCCAAGGTCTGCAGCTTCCCCGGCTCGGGCCCGATTTCGACGAAGCGGGCGTGTGGTATGCGGCGCAGGATTTCCTGGAAGGCGAACAATTGAAGAGCGATTGATGCCGGAGAAGATAAAGGTAAACTTACCCGACTGCATTCAACGGAATAATTTGGTCCGCTTCACCGTGAATGACGAGAAACTCGGGTATCGGTTGGTATCTTCTCGAGGAGCGCAGCAAAGTCGAATAACTGGAGCTGTGAAAAAGGTGTAAGTCAATGATGAAAGTAGATACTATCCGCACTTACCGCCTTCTTCTGTCTGCCTGACGAAGTTGTGGCGGTAAGTAACAGAGGCGGTTCGCGGATAAGATAGCCTTACTGATGGTATGCAGAGACCGTGGACTGCGAATAAATCAACAGGAGAAATGCGCGGGGTGTGAACAAGCACCATACCTGCCAGTAAGAACGCCCCTGAATCATAAAGTCGATGTGTTTCCCGTTTGCCTTGATCCACGAAGGATCTACAGTGGCGGCGATCGTTTCGCCGAATGTTTTCGTACCTCTCAGCCATGGTCGGAGGGTTTTTGGGAGTTCAGGCACAGTGTTGAGTCTGCATATGATTGAGTATTCAAGTCGAGTGGACGGCGCAAGGAACAATACTGACCCATGTGCAGGATCGCGCAAAAACTTCCGGTTCTTGGTACATGCGAGTATCACATGTGTAGGACGGAACGGAAAGAGGGATAGGCTCTGTCGGATGGTAGGGAAAGAACGAGCATTGTTGGAGCACGACACCTTTGAATGTGTTAACAAAGGACAAGAGCCCAGCGAAGAGGGAGTGGCCTACCACCCATGGAGAATCCGAGGATCGCGACCTCGGGCCAGTTCAGATGGCCAATTAAGAAAGCAAGGTCGCGCGCCAGAGTTTCCATTGTAAAATCGTCGGCCCCGGGTTGGATCCCCGGCGGAGACGTGGAGTTGCCGATCCCCCTACAGATGGAATGTTATTTGGGACGAAGAGGAAAATTCCACAGTAATTACCTATGGTCGTATACCAGCACTACAACTGTGTAAGACGCGAATCGCAGAGGAAAAAAGCTGTGGAGTAAACGCCAACCTGGTCGAGTTTGCGCCCACGTCGCACTGAGGCGTACCCAGTCGGCGCGCGTCGAGGCCATGCCGCAGACCAACACCAGAGGCAACTTGTGGCCAGAAAACTCGCACCGAGCACGTCATACGCCAGCACTGCGCCGTCGGGCAGCTCGCAGGTTGAATGCGCCATCGAGGTAGCGAGTAGAGGGTGATTCCAAGTAGAGTGCAGCGGCATATTTATTGCAAACGCATCCTGGCCACTGCAACCGGGTGGTCGGTGGTAAAAGAGGGAATTGCTGCCGAGCAAGATCTGCAACGATATTGCGTATATAACGGATGCAGTAAATCGGGAGCAATATTCAATTATGTAGCCTTGAGATTCCTCCCACGCCATCTGGCCGGCGGGATAGAAACAAAAATTGCTTAAAAAATGTATTGTGAAGGTCGAGTACGGGAAGGCAACTGCGGTAGAGTGTCCTCAGTCCTCGAACTTGAAACTATGGCTTTCCATCTGTCAAGTCATTCAGTACTCTGACAGATACCGACGAGGTCCAGAGCCTGGAGCGGTAGAGGACGACGTACAGTGATTTCACCGCCCCGATAACTGCCTCGCTTTTTCTTGTTCTTCTCCTTGCGGAACCCGGCACCGCGGGTGACGATAAGATCGTTATGAGCCCTTTGGCCGTAGTCGTTGCTTGGTCCCGCCTAGGCGCAAAGTGAGTATCGACGACCCACTCAAAAATACGAAAGATGGGGGCGCACCTTCACCTGATACCTATTATCCATCATGATAGTCGTCTCGACCTTGTCGGGGTCAACGCGGCGGAATGGAGCATTAATTTTACGAGCGGGTTTTCCAGCACGCTTCTCGTTACCGTCAGAGGCAACGACCATAGCAGTTGCCACGGATGCGCCGCCTTCCGACGTTCGTCGCTTCTTTGTCACCTGAACGTCGTCGTCGTTGGCGGCCGCCTCGGTCACTTCGGCCTTGATACTCTTTGCTGCTACCGCTGGCTTAGCAGCCGAGGCGGAAGATGATGAAGAGTCCGAATCCGAGTCCGACGAGTCCGACGAGTCCGATGAGGCCGCCTTGGGTTCGAGCTTTACTCCCGCATCCTTGGACGTTGATGCCGCAGCTGCCCTCGCCTTGACGGCTGCAGTCACACTCGGCTCTGGGGTGGATAACGTACGACTCGAATCGCGGTCTTCTACTGCACGTTTTGCAGGGGCGCCTGCGGGTTCGGAGTCACTTGACTCATCGTCTGCATATTGCTCATCGTCAGTTTGGCAGTATTGCGCACACATAGAGGTCAATATTCGCACCCGACTCGTCCCCCGAATCGTCGGAAGATGAAGAAGAGCTCGAGGATGCTACGGTAACGTTAACGGTGGCTACAGGAGAACGGGGTCATCACGCACGAGCTTTTACCGGACGCGAAGCTGCCTTGGTTTTCGGTTTCTTCCCGAGAACGATAGCCGCGATTTTAGGTTTTGTTTCCGGCTCAGAATCAGAGTCGGAACTGGAATCGGAGGTGGAAGCAGAGGGCTGGGAAGGTTTTGCGATGGCCTTCTTTTTTAATTTGCTCGACGCGGACGAGGAGTCGCTGGAGGAAGACGAGGAGGACGAAGAGGACGAGGACGACGAGGCTACAAAAACTCATGAGAATCGGAGGGCGCGCCCGCAGATGGGGACCTACAGTCGGAGTCGGAGTCTGAACTCGAGGAGCTGGAGCTACTTGAGCTACTTGAGCTTGAGCTCGAGCTGGAACTGGAACTACAAATAAGTATCTTCTATATATTACCTGAGATCGCAATTGATGCAGGAGACTCACGAGGACGATACAGCTGCAGCCTTGAGCAGCTTCCACTCTAGAATGATCTGGTCTAGTGGTGGCCCATCTATTCCCAGGTTGTCTTTTAAAATGACAACGTCTTTTGCAGCCTTTTTTAACGCTTCCGCGGCCTTGGGATGAGACCGTTTTGTGAGAAAGGCGTGTATTAGGGTATAGGTCGCTATAGGGCACGCATAAACAGCAGAACCTCGCGGGTTACAGCGAACTTACTCGCCAGATTCCCGTCCATCGTGGGCCTCAGAAAAAGTCGGGGGAGAAGGCAAGGTAGGGAGGGTGACAGCCTTGATTGCAAGCACCTCCAAACAAGCTCGCGACTTGGACCTTACCACGAATATCTGCGCGCCCCCTCAGCCGTTCAAGATCTCTGGCGCAGATTCTGGATGTCCTAGTGCGACTTTACGCGTCCAACTAACTTACAAGGGCTTACAAGCGCTGCCGAGTCCAAAATGAAGAAAAAGGTAGGATCGCGCGATCGGTGTCTTCAAACCTGCTTGCGACCCTCACATCTGCGTCAAGGTACTCCTTATGGGCGCGTCTGGAAGCGGGAAAAACGTCTATGCGGTCCTTAATTTTGTAGGTCGATCAGCTGCGCGAGGAAGACTATCTCAATAACTTACCGAACAGCTCCAATAACCCCGCCTCACTGACGGCGCGTCTCGGCGCGACAATCGACGTCGAACAGAACCACGTTCGCTTCCTGGGCGACCTAATTCTGAATCTCTGGGACTGTGGAGGTCAAGACGCGTTCATGGACTCGTATCTCACCACCCAACGCTCGACCATCTTCCAGCACGTAGGCGTGCTCATCTACGTGTTCGACGTCGAGACGAGCGAGATGCCCAAGGACCTCGAGTACTACCGCGACTGCCTCGATGGCCTGCGCCAGTTCAGCCCCGAGGCCGCGGTATTTCTCCTGGTGCACAAGATGGACCTGGCGCGCGATAAGGGCGCGACGTTTGACCGCAAGAAGAAGGAGCTTCTCGAGCACAGCGAGAAGCAAGGGCAGGTGCTCACGTCTGTTACCGTCTTCGGCACAAGCATCTACGACGAGAGTCTGTATCGGGTGAGCCGTTCATGCCCGGCTGCTCCTCCTTGTCTTATCTGGATCCCCCAGGCCTGGTCCAGCATCGTGCACACGCTCATCCCGAATGCGGCCGTGCTCTCGAAGCACCTCACGATCTTCGCCGAGGCGTGCAGCGCGACGGAGGTCATCCTCTTTGAGCGCACGACCTTCCTCGTCATCGCGACGAGCTCACCCCCGCCCAAAGACGGCGGGGATGGCGCACCGCCGCCGTTCCAGGAGCTCGAGGCGACGCGCTACGAGCGCACCTCCGAGCTCATCAAGGCATTCAAGCACTCGTGCTCGCGCGTCCGCGAGGAGTTCCATTCGCTCGAGATGGAGCTGCCCGAGTTTTCCGCCGTGCTTGACGAGATGACCAAGAACACATATGTGCTGATTATCGTGCACGACCCTACAATAGGTGTGTTTGTTTCCGACCTCACTTTCGATGGTGCTAAAGACGATGGCTAGAAACCGCCGCTTTGAAGCTGAATATTCGGATGGCGAGACGCAAGTTCGAGGAGCTCCAAGGCCTGACCTAAACGATTGACATGCTCCCACTAACATTATACTCTCAGACATATAATTTGTACACTATCTAATTCTGGTTTTGAATACATGGCATGCTGTACAACTCAAAAGAAAGGACTCGCATCTGCTTTGTAGACGAATTCGACACCAAGGCCACCACACAGCTGGGTGAGCTCGGCCACCTGCGCGGGAGACGCCTTGGGTCCCTGCTTGACATTGTTCGCGCGCAGCTCGCCGATCAGCTCCAGCTTCTTCAGCACCCCGTGGTGAGAAAAGCGCGTGCGGAGCCAGGCGGCGAGCACCGGGACGGGGAGGAGCGTCACCCCCAGCCGCGACAGGCGCAGGTGCTCGAGGCGCGGGGGCAGCGCGTCGAGGAACGGCGGCGTCACCGGCACGCCGTTGAGCGAGAGCGTCTTGAGCTTCGCCAGCCCCGCGACGGCGTCGTTCTCCCACGGCTGCAGGTGCCCCACCTCCGAGTGGTAGTCCGTGATCGTGAGGAGCGTCAGCGTGCCCGCCGCGAGCTGGAGGCACTTTTTGAGGGCGCCGCGCGGCATGGGCTGGATGCCGTCGAGGACGAGCTCTTGGAGCTTGGGCATGCTGCGCATGAGGGTGGTGAGGCCCTTTGGGGTCGTCGGGTGGTTCATGTTGGAGATGCTGAGCCCGGTGCACGGAGACGAGGCGCTTTTTACGCCGAGTGTCACGTCTTCGCGCGCGCCGATGTCGAATGAGGTGATGTCGAGCTCTTTAAGGCGCGGGAAGGTGACGATGGGCTTGAGCCAGCCTAGGGGGAGGTCTTGTGTGCATGCGGTCGGGGCGCCGCGACTGCACCGCGAACAACCGAGCAGTGTGAGGTCGGTGAGACGGACACTTTTGGGATCTTGCTTCGACAGGGCCAAGATGAAATCGCCTCCGGTAAGGTCGAGGCGCGTCAGCTGGGGACACGCGTCGAAGAACCATCTCAGCGCGGTGGCACTCACGCTCCTGGGCTCGTACCCAGGGTGGTCTTCGTCATAGGGCAAACCACCAACCGAGTCGATGTGCGTGCCCTGCAGGCAGTTGGACACCAGGTTGGCGCTCTTGACAAATTTGGCGAGGTGGGGCGAGAATCGCAGCTGGCCAGTGAGGAGCAGAAAGCGTTCCGTGCCCTCGACGCGGAGGTCGCGATAAAGATTACAACGGACTGGGTTCAAGAAGTTGCGCGACACGAGAGCCAGTTTCAGGAAGTTCTACGTTTAGTGAATACCGCCGCTGAGAGTCGACTTGAAGACCAGTATTGGGTGCACCTTTGGGAGGCATTCATAGCGGTAAACTCCGTCCTCGTCCTGTTTGTCGAGGTAAACCTCGTCTACGATGTTCTGGACAACGTCCTCGAAGTCGACAAAGGGCATCTATGGCCTCATGAACCTTGCAGAAGAGGTGCAGCGACTGAGATTACCTCGAAGGAAAATCGATGTGGTGGTAAGGAACAAAGAACCACAGTCACTAGAATCGATTATCTCGCGAGTCGCACAATTCCCCTCGAGACTGGAGGCTGAGAATATACTTTACACCTCTACAAGCGGGTTCAATTCATGCCGCTATACAGTACATTTGGGCTTGATTTTCTCTATGTGAACTTGCCTTCCTTCCAGCGCCGGACGTGCGATCCCATCTCCACCGCAGCCAGACCCCAGTCCTCGCCGTGGTTATGCCCCGTCGGCGTCAATCCCGCGCGATCGAGCGCCTGCTCGTCCGTGAGCGCGGTGAGGACGCCAAAGATGACGGGCACGCCCGTGTCGAGCTGGACCTTCATGAGCGCGTGCGTGACTGAGTCGCAGATGTATTCAAAGTGCATCGTAGAGCCTGTAATTCGACATAAGTTAGGCTGGCAAAGACGCGTGGAGGGAAGAATCTGCGCGCCTTTGATGAGGACACCGATGGCGATGACCGCGTCGAAGGGCTCGTTGGGCATCGTCACTACGCCAGCGGCTGTTTGGGGCGCCGGAGTTCCCGAGCGCGAGGGCCCGCCAAAGCTGAGTCCACCGAGCAGGTCCGTGACGTTGGACGCGGCCTGGATGTGCGAGCCTGAGATAGCTCTGTGAATTCGCGTGAGATGCAGCCCAAGGTCCCAGAAGGCGTTCAAATGCACTTTGAACACGCCAGCGGAAGCTCAAAGCTGCCAGGGACAGACTGGATGACAATGTTGGTGTCCTTGACGCCGCGATCCTTGAGTTTGGCGACAGCGCCGGCGACGAGAGCGTCGATTACTTTGGTATTCCACCTGGCATGTACGATGGCCACGCGGAGGCTCGACCCGTCGTATTTCTCTGCAGATTCGGTGAGGCCTTTGATGGTGTGGCTCATGTTTAAATACAGACTCCGCTAAACTCCGCCTGATTGGAAACCTGGAAACCTGTTCTCAAAAGAGAAAAAGGAAATTAGTGGGAGAGGACGAGCAGAAGGGTGTATTCATAACAGCCATTTCCTTCTGCTACAATCGCGGAGGTCCAAGGTATATTAGGCACCGATAACGCACATCGGATGAGAGAAACTACGCAGTCCTGAAGACTACCGGAAAGTAGGGAAAGAACTGTAACAGGCTTCAATACATCGAGAATGTGTTCATGGAACACCAAGTTTCCTCGAGGACACCAGTAGGAAGTCGTTGACCGAGACCTGTGTATGACACGAGCTTACGCGACGCATGAAGCGACGGAAAGCCTAGTCAAGGAGCGTTCCCGTAGCTTCTGCAACCCTCGTCTGTGATGCAGTCGAACAGCGCGTGCGCCTGAACACCTCCACTAAGCAGTTGGCCTCTGGCAAGCGCTTTCCGGTGGGCGAGCACGGCGGCGATGGTCAGGCAGCATCGCACGCGGTGAGGAGGAGGACCAAAGCCCGGACATCGCCCATTTCAAGTGGGTTACGCGGGAGACAGTGGGTCTTGACGAGCCGGTCGACATCGCGTTGGCTGAGGTTACACCACAGATAAACTGATGTAATGCCTCTCCCCGACATACAGAACCATCCCCTCCTGCTTCAAGCGGCGATATTCTGGATCGACCTTGATCGCCGTCTCGAAAAGCGAGACATCGTAAGAGTGCAGCAGGCGGAAGAGCTGCAGTCGTGTCGTCGCAGCCCACCGCCGGCGGAGCATCTCGACCACCGCTGGCGCTGAGATTGGGACCTCGTCGGAGCGCCGATTGGAGAAGAAGATGTGGAGGTTCTCCAGCTTGGGGAGGAAGTCGTCGTCGGGTTGGGTGAGCTGCTGGAGCAGCGCGGTGGTGTAGTCGGGGGAGGGTCGGATCTGTAGGACGAGGCGGACGAGGGATGGTACCGCTTTCAGACACTCGATCAGGGCGTCTGCCGTCGTCGGAATGAGGTAGAGCCCAAGACTGTGGAGGCGGGAGGAGGAGTGGGATACAAATGACAAGAAGGGTGAGACGTCGACGGCGGTGTCGTCGCAGATATAGGACGTCCCCAGACTGAGCTTCTCCAGAGTGGGGGCTTTCAAGCAGTTGAGGAGTGGTAGTAGAACCATCCTGGGACCGATGTGCGGAGAGTACGGCAGTTCAAGGGCCAAAGACCGCAGGTGGTGGAGGCAGATGATGGTACTCGGCAAGTTATGCGCCCAAATCGCGAAATCCCCCCTCACAAGATCGGGTGTCCTCTGGAGTATTTCGAGCCAAGGTGCCACTTCGATATCGCGGGTTACGAACGCAATTATCTGGTGCCATTGGACTGATACTGGAGCTGTGTAAATTGACACCCGCAGGTCACGCAGTCTTGGGGCGTTGTAGAAAGACACGAAAGGATGTTCCGGCGACCGCGAAATGGATAATCTTTCCAGGAAAGGATATTCTCCGTGCGTAGGGAGTACCACGAATTGTTGTAAACTGTCGTCAATGACGATTTCGACGTCGCGCCACTGCCGCCATAATCCTGAGATGAGCGCAAGTAGGGAGCGAACGGAGTCGCAATCCACGAAAGCCTCGAAGCAAAGCGAGACGGGAGTAGCTCCTGCCCTTGAAATCCACCGGCGGCAGAACTCGACATAATCTGCGGCGGACTCGGAGTACACGTGCTCCGAATACATGAAAAGGGAGCTCCAGAGGCTCGGGGTTGTGAGCGCAATTGCGCGAAATTGACGACAGATACCGCAGAGAAGAAGGGGTGCGGTCCCAGGGTCTGGGGTGATTGGGAACACTTCGTCTTCCTCCGTGGAGAGACAGTGGATGAATATCTCTGCTAAAATTTCGGGGGGCAAGGCCAGGATGCGTCGGCCCATTGGGGCAAATCGGAGGCGGCCGTCTTTATTCACCAGCGTGTACTGGTGCTGATAGACTGGAGCTCGACTCGACAGAGGGCCGAGCGCGGAGGAGGATGTCATGGTGGTAGAGGTCATCGTTTGGTTTCAAACTCCGCCGTGATTTGGCAAATACCTCTTGTTCACGAATTTCCATGTCGGCGTCCTTTGCGCTCGGGCACCTCTCCAACCGACAGGCGGAGTTTAATTCGCAACAAATACTGGTCTTTGACCGCGACCGCCTTCGATTCGGGCCCATCACCCTGCGCGCGACTTTGCCCCCCGAGATTTTGGGCGAGATATTCATTTCCTGTCTCGACAAAGACAAACGTTATCCAAACACACCCGACCCCGACCGGCCCCCTCTTATTTTCACCCAAATATGCCGACATTGGCGAACGGTGGCGCTCAGCACACCAGTCCTTTGGAATTCACTGTCCCTCGATTTCGACTTGGTGTTAAAAAACGAAACATCTGTGACTATGTACCAAAGCTGGCTGTCGCAGGCGCGAACTACGCCACTCTCTTTGTCTATAACTGACATCGAGGAAATGCCAGTCCCTTCGGGTGGTGTAGCTTCACTACTTCGAATGGTAGTCGGAATGTCGCAACGGTGGCAACACCTCCATCTCGATATCGGATACAGCGTCGCCGAATTTCTGTTCCCCATAGAGGGGCCCTTCCCTCTGCTCGAGAAGCTGACTATCGGGGTACACCAAAGTCACCTTCCGATATTCTTCTGCGACGCACCCAAACTGCGCGACGTAGTCATTAACATCTACAACCCACAAATCCAGGTTCCGTGGCACCAATTGACGACCTTTGAGTCGAATGATATCGACATTCACCACTGCCTCGAAATTATTCGTAACTCTCCCAGTCTGCTGGACGCGACATTCGAAATCCGTTGCAATCCTGTGACCCTACCCACCCTCATCGTCGAACACATCCACCTGGAGCGCCTCGTTTTGGGTGTATCCCTGAGCCAGGATCTTATAGAAAGGAGCATCCCTCTGCCCGTCCTCGCTTGCGCGCGGACCCCTACCTTGCGAAATCTCGCACTGGATTTCATCGAATGGTTAGATGAAGACTACATCATCGATATTTCACCCTTCCTGTCCTTCCTATCTCGCTCCTCGGTCCAGCTGCATACACTCACGTTATGCACTGTTCCAGCGAGAATGTGCAGCATTATAGAGTGCTTGGAAGCGACACCCTCGCTGCAGAACCTCGGGATCACGCCCGCGGATCGGTTCGCCGACATTGACGCCATATGTCTGAAGCTCACTGGCGAGCGCAATTTTCTCCCTAATTTAAAATCCTTCCACCTCGCGTTCTCTTCCCTTCCGGATTCCTTACCCGTCGAACCGCCGGTGGTCATGACCCCGGCGACTGTTGTGCGGATGCTGTCCTGGAGATGGGGCTCTGGCGAAGTAACATCGTTGCGGTCCTTTCGACTTGCGTACTGGCACGAGATGCCAGTGGGAGAAACCGTAAGATCGCACTCGGAATTCCGACGGTTGAAGGAGGAGGGTATGATATTGTACATTGGCGCAAGAGATGCTACCGATGCATTTCTGTAACACTGTTTCCGGACTGGGGTGAATTATAATTATTGTGCCCCGGGGCTACGCAAAGTACAGGTTGCACAAGGAGTAATTTTAACATTAACCTGGGGCCTGGTTTGTTCGTTCAACCAAGGCAAAGGTATTCGAATTTGGAACTGACCTCAAAAGAGAGATTGAACGGACCATTCGTGTTACCACCAAGGCTCTACCCAAGGAGTATTGACGTCGATCTCACCCCTGCGCTTCCGGGCGACAAACGCTTCCGCTTTAGCCCAAATGTCGTGGTCATGGGCAACCCAATCATCCCATTTGGGACCTCGCACGACCTGGACATACCGCACGTCGGTGATTGAAATGTTCCGGATGCTGCTACCGCGAACAAGCAAGAGCTGGAGACGGGGAGACTCCTCCAAGATGCGGGAGCCAGTAGAGTCCGGCCCAAACGGCCGGTACATGCATAGGTGGGTGAGGGCGGGCATTGCCACCAGTGAGGGGACTAAGCCTATGGGAACAGTTTGGGAGGAAATGTTCATATGCGTGATTGTGCGGAAGAATGGGTGTGTCAAGTCGAACGAATCGTCGTCGATCAGACGCCGCAGTGAGCCGTGCCACATGCGTACACGGGAAATTCCATCCAAAATCGTAAGCAGGGGAAGTTCTGGCCACCAGCTGTCGAAAAAAAGGGATGCGAGATTTGGGCACAGCTGCACCAATGCGCAGGCCGTTTGGAACGACCAGTCGGATTGTTTGCCGAGATAGAGGTATCGAACATTGTCGCTGAAGAATTCCGGTGGTTTCGTCTGCATAGCCCTCTCGATTGCTGCAGCCGTTGCTGGAGAATCGACGCGGAGGGCTCGGTATAACAGGGGTTCAATCCAGATGAAGACGCGACGAGAGACGCGCAAGAGGGTGGGGATTGTGGTGGGAGACGATAGAGCCGCCGTCTCAAATATCTCTCGCTCCAGTTCCAGGGGAAGGAAAGGATCGATAGGCGTCGCTGGTGGTGGTTCGAGTCCAAGCATGGTTTAAACTCCGCTGATGCTCGGGCTGATGTGATCGCAACCTTGTGCACGAACCTCCATGTCGGCGTCCTTTGCAATCGACTCAAACCGACAGGTGGACCTCGAGACGAACCATCCCAAAGTTCCAGACACTGGTCGCCTCATCGCTGCGGCACACACTACTTTGCGACATTTTGGGCGAGATATTCCTTCACTGTTTGGAAGCATGAGGCGAGATTGTTCCCAAATCCAAGAACGCTCCCCTTCTCCTCTGCAATATATGTCGCAGGTGGAAAGAAGTTGCGCTATCCACCCCAAGACTGTGAAGCTCATTGGCTGTCGATTTCGACGCGATCTCCGACTGCCATGGCACGCAGCTTGGTTGGACCGAGATTGGCTCATCAGAGCACGAAAGGCCCCCGTTACTTTATAATTGGACGACCTACAGCACCCAGACCTCCATACATCGATGAAGACTCTGCTTCCAATCATCGTTGGATTGTCGCGTCAATGCGCGGGACGTCGAGCTCCGTCTCGCAGGCAATCTGACCCCGTTTTTATTTTCGACGGGTGCGTATTATTCCTAGGGAAACTCCCGCTGCTCGAGAAGCTGGTCATCTCGATACTGCCCTCGCAAGAGCCAGCGCCGGACGACGACAGTGACGACACCCCCGCCGAGATCGATCGCGTTACTCTTCTCCGACGCACCGAGACTGCGCCATCTCATCCTCGATAAAGACTACCCTGATGTGCAGGTTCCATGGGACCAATTACACAAATTCTCCTCGCTATGACGAGCACATACCTCGGAACGAGCGACTGGTCTTTGGCCAGGCGCTAAAATCAGACCCCGACGTTTCCGACTTGAAGCGTCAAGGGATGGCGATATACATCGGGCCTGCAGATCGCACAGACATAATGACAGAGGTGAGACACGCTTTCCATCTCTTCAGTTCACGGTCGCTCACACGGAGCAGTATTAGTACTTTCGTTCCTACAAGACGTCGAGCAAACAATTCACTTGATAGATATGTAATACAAGAAAAAAACACTACTCCTCGTCAACGATACAGTACATTTTTTTGCTTACATCGCCCTCTGTACAATACACTACATACGATATCGATATGCTATCCCTGGATTTGGTGGAACAAGTACAACTTGATAGCTTGGTTGGAGGCAGGAATCCCGACTAGTAGTCCGTAGTCCGTCGCCGTCCCATGCAAGTACAAGTCCGTCTGCGTCCGTGCGAGGTAATGTGGTGTGGATGTATGTAGGTGATGAGATGAAATATGTGGGGAAGGACATCGACAAAAAAGCAGCGTGATAGATACGAGCGGTAGAGAAAGCAGGGTGGCGGTGGGTAGCGGGGAGGAGAGAGATAGCACGAAGAAGGGTCGTAGGCATGTAATTAAAATGGGGAGGCAGAAACAAGAAGCAGGAACGGAACGGTGGTGGTACACTTTGTTGTTAGTTGACGCAAGAAAAGCAGGGTGGGTTTCGCTTTTGGTGGACGGAGACGTTCCGCCGTCTTTGTCTCTTTCGTCGTAGTCTTCTTCATCTTCATCGCCGAGCAGAATGCGCAAGTGGAAGCGGCTCTAGAAGCCGGCTCCGAACCCCTGCTGGCCCTGGCCCTGCCCACCCTCACCCCCAGGCGGCCCCGGGCTCGGATGCCGCATCACACTCTGATGCATCGCCTGCACCCCATACCCCCCGCCCCCGCCCATCCCCATCCCGCCACCCATACCCATCCCGCCGCCAACGCCCATCCCGCCGCCTCCCATCCCCATCATCTGCATCTGCATCATCGGCGTCATCTGCGGCATCTGGTACGCCAGCGCATTCGGGTTCTGCTGTTGGTGCTGCTGCTGCTGGCCCTGCCCCATGCCCATAAACTGCGCATGCGGCATCGGCGGTGACATCTGCGGCGTTGCGTTCGCGCTCGTGTGTGTGGGGCTCCCGGGCGACGACGCGCCGCCGCCGCCTTGCATCTTCTGCATGGCTTGCAGCTGTGTAGCAATGTAAGCGGGGGAAATGGGAAGGAGGGGAAGGAGTGATTCGTACCTCATAGAACGCAAAGTCCTGCAACAACGAAGTGCGCGCGGGGTGCGTGTGGAAGATCCTGAGCATCTCCTGCCCGGCCTCCGCGAGCAGCTCCTGCGTGTCGCGCGAGTTGGTCACGGGCTTGCGCTCGGTGGTGTTGCTGCGTGTCGCATCATCAGCAAGAGCATGTCAACGAAAGAAAGCAGCGACTGACAGCAACTTGATATGCCGCAAATTGACATTCGGTATATCCCTTACAAAGATCCAGCGCACTTTGAAGACGCCCTTCCACTTGTCGGACGCCCAGACCGTGCTGCTCCGCGTGTAGTCGACGGGCGTCAACATCTCCGCCATGCCGCAAAAGTGGCCGCTGTAGCGTCGTTAGCGTTTTAAAATAACGGGGAAATGGGATGGCACAAACCTGGCATTGACGCTGAAAAACAAATAAATCGGCCCCCGACCGCCACACTCCTTAAACGCCTTGTCGAGCCGCTTGTTCCCGGGCTCGGTCGACGACCAGATCTCATACTTGAGCGACTTGTGCACATCGTCCTCGGTGTAGGATTTGATGACAAAGTAGCGGGCCTGGGGTGAGGTGGTAAGTATGGGAGAGAAAGAAAGGATCGCAACTCACAAAAGGCGGCCGCAGCTCAAACACCGCCGGGTTATACCCCTTGCTGGCAATCAGCGACGGCACGTCGATGGGCGTCCCGTTCCCACTCCCACCACTTGCCATCCCACCACCACCACCTGGAGGGTTATTCGAGAGCGCGTTGGGGTTGCTGGCGTACTGAGACCCGGGCGCGGAGGAAGGGCCGCGTTGTCCGCTGCCTTGGCCTTGCTGGTTCTGGGTGCGAGTGTCAGTTTGTCAAAACGAACGAAGCTCGAATGGAGCCTACCTGGAACCCACTTCCACCCCTCCCTTGCTGCTGCTGCTGCTGATACCTCCCCTGCCCCTCCCCAACATTTCCCCAAGCCTGATTCCCGCCCCCACCCTGCTGTTGCTGCTGCTGCTGTAACTGCAGATACGCCTGCTGCTGCTGCGCCAAATATGCCGCCGATCCTCCGCCCCCGCCATTCCCATTCCCATTCCCATTCGACCCAGACCCAGCCGACACAGGCCCCCCCAAAGGCGTCTTCCGCCCGTCAAACTCGGTCTGCAGCTGCAACTTGCTGCCATTACCCCCGTTCGACCCGCTCCCGGCGCTGTTCGAGCTCCCCGTGTGCGAGTGCCCGTGGCGGTTCGTGGGTGGGTTGGCGCCGGGTACGTGTGCGCCGCGCATGCTGGGCCCGGGCGGGTGCGTCGGGTTGAAGCGCGGCGGGTGCGCGCTCTGTCCCTGTCCCTGTCCCTGTCCTTGTCCCATCCCTCCTCCGCCAAACATATTCCCCATCCCCATCGCGTAGTTGTTGTTGTTGCTGTTATTCGCCCCCAGCTCCAGCCCCGCCAACGCGCGCTGCACTTCGTCCACCCCACCGCCAAACGCACCTGCACCAGGCATGGGCATTGGCGCGCGCCAGTCCGCGTTGCCGCCTGGCGCTGTCCCTGGGGCGGTATTCTGCTGCGCCCAAGGCGACACCTGGCGGCCGACGCTTGGGCTGTACGCAGCGGCGGCGGGGGCGGTGCTCTCCTCCTGGTAGTCATACGCACCCGCAGCCTCAGCTCCTTCCGCATACTCATTTCCCTCCGCGTACTCGCCCTCGTACGCTTCGTCCGCGTACTCTTCCTCCCCACCTTCGTACGCGCCCGCCTCGCCCTCGTAGGTTGCGTTGGCGTGTGTGTGCGGTCCGACGGCCTGAAGGGTACCGCTGCGGCGTAAGCCCGACGCGGGGATCTTCTGCGCCTGGCGCGCGGCGGCGCCGTACGTGAGCGACTGGTGGCGGCGGACGGCAGACGCAGCGGGTGGCGAGGGGGAGCGGGCGGCGTTCGGGTTGGTGGGGTTGTGGGGCGAGAGGGGGGAGGTCGCTGGGTCGCTGGGGGGTGGTGCGTTCTGCTGAAGGGGTGTTAGATAGAGTTGTAAGGCAGATAGGTAGATTGAAGGGAAGGATAAGAAAATGAACCCGGACGGGATGGACAGAAGGAATGTTCCGGGGGAGAGAGTCGAGGATGCGGGCGTCGGGCGTCAATCCTCCTCGACGTCGGCCGAGCAGGATAGATTCAAGGGTAATAAAATGAATCCAACAGGTCGGATAGAACCAGACCCGTAAGGTAGTTGTTTCGAAGGAGGAGAAAATGACTCGCAGACCCACCTCCTCGACGCCGTACGCCCCGATATCGCCCTCCCAATCGTCCTCATCGCCCTCGTGCCCCGCGATAGCGCTCAGACTGTTCTTCGTATTGGGCGTCAGGCTCCCAGAGCGCGACAGCCCCGATGCCTGTGGTTGGAATGCTGCCCGCCGTTAGCCTACAGCAAATCAAGAAAAAATATTATGCGCATACCCCGATGATACCGCGTCGGCAACGAACTCTGCCTATGCAGTCCGCTCTTCTCGCCCACGGCACCGACGCCCCCGACCCAGTCCTCGCCGACAACCTCATCCTCGTTGGTCCATTCTTCTCCTCCTTCGAGCGATTGGGACCCTTCCTCAGAGATGGCCGCGCGTGCGGTGCGAGAGGATGCAGAGATTGTGTGGTGGCGGCGGACGGGGGCAGTTGGGGGCGGGGAGGCGGGGACAGGAGGGAGCGGGCTGGCTTGGGACGACATTGACGAGGTCGTCGTCGTTGTCGAGGAATGAAAAAGGAAGGGTAGGAGCGGTGATGGGCAATCACCGAAAGTCCGAAGCAGTCCGGAAGCCGCCCACTATGCAAGTCCCCTTGAACACTCCGTCCGAGTATTCCCAAAGGAAATATCAGCAAGGCGGGGCAGCTTGAAGTGACTTCCAGTGTTCTACGAGCATCCAAAGCATCGCACTAGAATGGAAGTCGAAAACAAATTTATTCCGAGTCGCGGTGTCAGTGTACAAGTGCGAATGGAAGTCGATCGAGAAAACGCGAGAGTCTCTGGGTAAGATGTGAGCTTGCGCGCGCGGCAGAGGGGTAGAGATAAGTCGAAAAACTCAAAAATGCGAAGAGTCGTTTTACAGTAGGACAAACTGGAAGAGAGTTGTTGAATGAGAAGAACCGTGACAGCACTTATTCGATGAAGGTTCTTGAGAATATAGGGAAGTTCTGAGTAAATGATAGCGGCGATTCGAGGATTGAAGCACAAGTAGTATCGACAAACATGGATGGAGAGTTTAAAGAGAGTTATACGGCCCAGGCAGAGGTCCGCCGGGAATTTTTGAGGTGCCACAGTGGACGCGGAGGGTCAGCGAGCGCGAAACAATCTAGAGGGCAAAGAGGTTGGTGGCCGCGGCATGTGTTCACCGCGAAAAGCGGCAAAGCCAGGCCCATGGTGGTCGCGGACAAAAGGACGCGGTCCTGGACACGGTCACGTGTCATGATATTCTCACGGCGACGACAAATCGGCAAGCAAAGCTCAACCCCATTGCGCGACATTCTTGGCCGCATATTCTCCACCAAACACAACGTCGAGCTACGGTAATATTGACAATTGCTGAACTGTATCGAACGTCTTCCTTCAATCCCTGGGTACTTATGTCGCATCTAAGCTATCAGTACTATGACGGAGATTCAGACGCGACTACGGATAAAGTCAACTTGGTTTGTGGTTCGTCTTAGGTCGGAAACAATGTTTTGCTTTTTCGGATAACAACTATCGAGCTTGAAGAAAATGATGAGCTTTCCCTGTGAAAAAAGGGCGATTAGCAGGTGCCAATGAGAGTTGACAAGGAAAACGCAACGGATTCAGAAGCGCGCAATCGTATCTGCGAGGAACCCCGTCGCAACCGCGTCCGCTAAACGGCGTTCGACGGCGGTGGAGAATCTGGCTCCCTCGAGCGCAAGCGCCAGAGAACTCATCGCTGGAAACGGATACGGATTCCCGTCCGGAGCCAAACTGCGGCCAGCATTACGCGCGAGGGACTCGACCATGGCCGCGACGGCATCCCCATCCTCGTCGTCTAGGCCGTCGGTGCTTTCCTGGATCGTGAGTTTCTGCAGGCTGGGCAAGGTGAGAGGCGGTGTGGACCCGGTGACATAGGTGAAGGCGTGGAAGAAGATGTCAGAGCACATGTAGTGCACCTCGAGGGTATGGAGCGTGGGCAGCTGGCGGAGCAGCGGGATGATGTCTTCGGACTCGAGGGGTGACACAGACATGAGAGTGAGGGAGTGCAACTTGAACTGGGACCGGGAGATGAACTGCGAAAAGGCGTGGGCGGAACAATGGAAGTCGCTGAGGGTCAGAGTCTGTAACCCGGGCAAGGTGAAGGGTTGGATGAATGCTTCCCACGCAACTCCGCCGTGCGGGGTGCCGCGGAACTCGAGAGTGTGCAAATTGCCGCGGGTGCAGGGTGGGGACGCCGGGAGTTCCAAGGCCGCGGGCTCGATAAGGTGGAAAGAACAGCTCTCCAGTTGCGTGCAACGGAGTAGTATTTCCCGGGTAGCCAGGGCGCTAATAGGCATAACAAGGGTCAGGGTGGTCAACTGCGACCATGGGAATCGCGAGTCGGCGATGTCCAAGGACATCTGCACACTGTTGAGCTCGAGAGTCTGAAGGCAGGGTGCATTCTGCCATATGCTGAGAACGTCCTCTAGGCGGGTTCCACCCATTCCGCCAAGGTCTCGAAGCCAACCTGCCTTCAAGATAGGGAATGCCTTCGTTTGGGTGATGAGCGTGTTGTTGGCCAGGAGATGCAGGTTCAGATGTTGCAGCCTCGTGCGGAGCTCGAACATTGGCACCAAACGGTGCTCAGCATCGCCTTGGAATGAAGCCAGTTCCATGGTGACCGGGAGGGCGCCAGACCGTTGCAAAATGAGTCGAACGACGGCCAGCATCGATTCCGCGGAGAGGGCATCGCCAAATAGACAGACATCATTCCACAAGTACGGGGTATTCTGCGAGACGTGGCGCCAGATGGAACATACGTGTCCGAGCAGGAGCGGTAGCCCGCGAACGTTGCTGACGCGACGGCCTTCTCCTGCGTCCGAGTTCATGCGGGTATACCATCGGAAGATTTCACTGAGTATTTCGGGGGGAACACGTCGGATCGGACAAAGCACGCGGCCCAAGGCAGCTAATGATTCCACGCGGCGCTTTCTTTGTAGTGTCAACTGGGAGAGGACGAGGGAGAGTTTGAAAATGGTTGCGTCTAACTGGGAGAGCTCCTCTCGACCCTGCTCGAGTAAGGTTTGGACCTCTCGGATCTGCGCATGGGTGGGGGGAGTGTTTTGAGCCATGGAGCTATTACTTGACGTTCTTCCTGCGAAATGGTCAGATAGATGCAGAGCTACAAGGATATCGGAGCAGTACAAGTGCCCTAAGAGCACCAGGCGGCGTGATTGAGGAGGAGAGCGATGAGCTCGCGAGGCACAGGTGGACTGGGAAAGAAGGGCGATTGACGGCATCAGATTCTCAGGCCGACGGACGATTGGGCTTGACTTTCTGAAATATATGGGGGCCAGGGTTTACTCCGTTCAATGCCTACAATTTGAGCAGATAAACCTCTTGGGTCTCGATGCCAAAGTTTCTCTTCGGTGAATTTCACACCGAAAACAGTCAACAGCGCCATTCAGACCTGGTGGTTCACCCGTCGATGATCGCGTAGTCGAACTCCGAGTGGAACATTGAAACGTCCCCGGGTAGTCTGCAGAAATTTTTTGGGATTCGAACAAAGTAAAGGGAGTTTGATGCCGACGAGACAAGGGACGGCGAGAAAATGAATAAGTCGTCACTGTGTGAGAGCTGGGTCCAAAGCGGCGATGCGAGACAATGCTCCAGGTTCCATTTCACTCGGAAAGTCGCAGGGACAGTTCAAGAGGCGATCTGGAAGAGTCGGCTAGGAAAAGGAAGTTTCAACCGTGGGAAGTTCAAGTCGATCGAGCCCTTGCCAGGGTGAACGGGTTGAAAAATGCTTGGGTATTCGCAATGAGTTCTAATGGATCTAAGTACTGTTTGTTACATGTAAATTAATAATGCGAGGATGAGTAGTAGAATCCTGGGTATATTAGATGGTGCCGAAAAACGCGTTCTCAACACACGAGTCGCCAAGGGCGGAGACGGTGAGATTTCCGTGGCACGCCGTCACAAGGCAGCGCCCTTTGCTGCAGCGCACGGCGTCGACGTCGGGAATGGCGGAGCAGTCTCGACCAGTGGAGTAAGCTGCGCCCACACATCCGCCGCAAGACTCGAGGGAGTTTTGAGTGTCAACACACTCGAAAGTACCCGAGCCGGCCATGACGGGACACAGCTCCTGATGCAGGGGGCACGCAAGGATCTTCTGCTCGCGCGGCTGTGAGCGATGCGAGGGAACGGGCGTGTTGGGGGTGCATTGCGAAGACCCAGCCGCAGAGTGCGTGCCTGCTGGGCAGCTGGAGCAGTAGCCCAAGCCCCCAGGGCCAAAGGTGTTGCGAGGGCAGTCGAGGCATGTGCGGCCAATTATCAGGAACTGGCCTGGGGGACATCCGCGACACTTCGAAGATCCCTGCACACCGAAATTAGTTGTTGACGATGGATTTTCGGACGAGTTGGACTCACAGCTTTGGAGACAGCGCCGTTCGAACAAGGGGTGCAAGTGGCAGCTCCGGCAGCGGAGTAAGTGTTCTCGGGACAAGTGCCTGACAAGCAAATCAATATTAATTCGGCGGATGAAAAGGTGAGAAAACGCACTGCAAGTCTGAGCGTCAGCGGCACTATATTTGCCAGACGGGCAGTTGGTGCAGCCGGTACTAGTTATGAATGTACCAGCCGCACAATGACGGACGCACGCGGCAGCCGAGGCGGAACCCTGAGGCGAGGTGCTGCCGGCTATCGGACATGTCTGGCACGAAGCGGGGCCAGAGCCAGCGACAGTGCTATACGTCCCAGCAGCGCAATCTTGGCACGCGTGCCCATCGGTAGTGATAAACTGACCGGGCTGGCAAGTTTGAACGCACTGGCCCGAGCTGGTGAGGAATTGTCCGGACGGGCAAGTAAGGCATGAAGTGGTAGAGGCTCCACTGCACGTTGCACACGAGGTATCGCACGAGGAGCACGCCGAGCCGTCGACGAAGGTGCCATCAGGACAGGTTTGAACGCACGCGCCCGCGTCGAGGTAGAAGGTGGACGGGCAAGTAAGGCAGGTGTCGGTGCCGGATCCACTGCACGTCGCACAAGAGGCATCGCACGAGGAGCATGCCGAGCCGTCGACGAAGGTACCATCCGGGCAAGTGTCGACACACTCGTTCGAGCCGGTGAGATACTGCGTGGGAGCACAAGTTGAACAATCGCTGGAGGTGGATCCTGAGCACGTAGCGCAGGAGCTGTCGCACGCCTCGCAGGTGTCTGAAAGAGAGCTCGTGAGTACTCGCATCTACGGAGAATCGTGGATACGCACTTCCGTTCAGAACTGTACCATCCGGACAGGTTTGAACACACGCGCCCGCGTCGAGGTAGAAGGTGGACGGGCAAGTAAGGCAGGTGTCGGTACCGGATCCACTGCACGTCGCACAGGAGCTATCGCAGGAGGAGCACGTCGTGCCCTCGACGAAGGTACCGTCGGGGCAAGTGTCGACACACTCGTTCGAGCCGGTGAGATACTGCGTGGGAGCACAAGTTGAACAATCGCTGGAGGTGGATCCCGAGCACGTAGCGCAGGTGCTGTCGCACGCCTCGCAGGTGTCTGGAAGAGACGGATTCGTTAGGCCTCGCAACTCCGGAGAATCGTGAATACACACCTCCGTTCAAAACTGTACCATCCGGGCAGGTTGCAACGCACTCGCCCGAGTCGAGGTAGAAGTTGGACGGGCAAGTAAGGCAGGTGTCGGAGGCGGATCCACTGCACGTCGCACACGAGCTATCGCACGAGGAGCATGTCGAGCCGTCGACGAAGGTACCATCCGGGCAAGTGTCGACGCAGTGGTTTGAGCTGAGATACTGCGGAGAAGCGCAGGTCAAACAATCGTTTGCAGTGGTGCCCGAGCAGGTGGTACAGCTGCTGTCGCACGCGTCGCAGGTGTCTAGTAAAAGAGCAGCAAGGGAATTCGTAAGTCCTCGCAACTCCAGATACTCGTAAATACGCACTGTCGGTATCGTTTGGAGTCGTACCGTCTGGACACCTCTCGACGCACTCGCCCGAGTCGGTGAGGTGGAAACCGAACGTGCAGCTAAGGCAAGTGGTAGAAGAGGATCCACTGCATGTAGCACAAGATTCGTCGCAGTACGAGCATTCGTTGCCGAGGACAAAGGTGCCAGATGGGCAATTCTGCACACACTGATTCGAGTCGGTGAGGTACAGCGTGGGAGCGCAAATTAAACAGTCGCTCGAGGTGGGTCCCGAGCAAGTGCTACAGCTGCTATCGCATGCGTCGCATGCGCCTGGAAGAAACGTATCAGTTAGGCCTGGCACTGAAGAAGGGTCCGCAATACGCACCGTTGTCATCGTTTGGAGCGGTACCATCTGGACAGGTTTCAACGCACTCGCCCGAGGCTAAGCGGAGGTTGGCCGAGCAAGTGAGGCAGGTGTTAGAGGCAGATCCACTGCATGTGGCACACGAACTATCGCACGAGGAGCATGCCGCACCGTTGACGAAGGTACCGGCTGGGCAGGTGGTAACGCACTGGCCCGAGGATGTGAGGAACGATCCCATAGGGCAGCTCAAGCAGCTGCTTGACGCGGAACCGGAACAGGTGCTACAACTGCTGTCGCAGGTTTTGCACGTATCTAAACGGAGTCAATTGCAGTCGGAACGAACGGTAAGAGTCAACTCACGATCGCCGTTGTCCGCATAGGTGCCGGTCGGGCAGGTGGGTACGCATTGGCCAGAGGATAGGTACGATCCCATAGGGCAGCTCAAGCAGCTGCTTGACGCGGAGCCGGAGCAGGTACTACAACTGCTATCGCAGGTTTTGCACGTATCTGAACGGAGTCAATTGCAGTCGGAACGAACGGTAAGAGCCAACTCACGATCGGTGTCGTCCGCATAGGTGCCAGTCGGGCAGGTGGGGACGCATTGACCCGAGGATAGGTACGATCCCGTAGGGCAACTCAAGCAACCGGTTGAGCTGGCGCCCGAGCAAGTAGTGCAACTGCTGTCGCAGGTTTTGCAAGCCGCTAGTATACGGAAAGCATTAAACGTGTGAAGGTGGACGAGACAGAAAAAACTCACCAAGTGCGGAATCCAGATAGGTACCCCCGGGACAGTTTGCAACGCACTGACCCGCCGTGGGGGTGGAATAGAATCCGGTAGCACAACTGCCAGCATTGCAGTTCGTTGCGGAACCCGAGCAGGCACGACAGCTGCTGTCGCATGTCTTGCATTTGGCTATCCAGAGGATGTTTCAACTCATGCTACGAACCCGAACGAAGTAGGGAACACTCACAATCAGAGGAATCTCCATAGCTCCCGACTGGGCAGTTTTTGGCACACCGACCCTTGGCGGTGAGAAACTTTCCGGAAGGGCAACTGAGGCAGTCGTTCGCCGCGGAACCGGAGCAGGTGTTACAGGTGGAGTGGCAGGGATTTTGAACGAACGCGTAGCCGCCAGTGAGCTATGGGTGGATAAGCGTTACGGTTCAGCAGAGGATGAAGATATTGCGTACGTTGAAGATGATGAGGCATACGACAAAGAAAGCACTGTTGAACGCCATTGCAGATTAAAGCTCGAGATGGAGGTGTCGAGGTGGGTGGAGAACGAGGTAATTATTGCAGGTCTTTGCAGACTGAAGCTCGAGGTGTCGAGGTGGGTGGAGAACGAGGCAATCACTGCAGGGCTTTTATACCGTGCACCTGCTTTGAGGAGCGAGGAGCGATCTTGGTACCCCTTGGAGTCGAGCTCCTGTTGGATCCTGTGCCAGGGGGAGAAAAATGCATGGAGATTCAGAGCGCGCATTCAATCCAGCGCGAAGAGTCTCCAGTGGTGGCTTGTATACTTTGTCGCGACGCGTCCCAACGAGAAACCGCGCCAGCGGCGGAAGTAGTAGACAGCCGCAGACGGAACACCCGTAGCTACCCGTAGCAGCAACTGGTTCCGTTCCGCGGCTCCCCTAATTTCTTAATGCCAGACAATTGGCTCCGCTCCAACCCCTTCCTCCTCCCCCTCTTCCTATTGCGAGGGCCTCGATGCAGTGTTTCAATGACGATTTCTCTTGTTATTGCGAAATGTACGGAGAGAACCAGCCGTGAGAGGGGGGAGATATCGAACACCTCGGGGTGGAGAGCTGAAAATGATGGCATCAACACAGCCAGGCTGACCAATCCTGGTTCAACTTTTGGTTCAACCTCGGTTCAGCCACGATTTGAAGGAAGTTTTGGGGCGACTGAGTCGTCTACTGCAATTCGGCTTCATCCACTCAATTCCCAGTCCCCGATACCTTCTTCGGACGCCGGTGATCCATTTTCGTTGCATTATCTCACAGGCTTTCAACTTCGAGCATTCTAACTTCTTCGGGGAAGTCATAGTGCCGGCGCATTATTTATACCATGGGCCGCCTTCCCTCCGCCCCCTTACAGCACAAGCCTCCATGAGCACTTCAACGCAGCAGAATGGATACACCCGAGTTGCACTCGTAACCGGCGCAGCGCAAGGCATCGGGCGCGCCATCGCCCTCCGCCTAGCGGCCGACGGGCTCGACGTCGCGCTGATCGACCTCGGCCATCAGAAAGAGGCCCTGGGGGAGTTGGTGGAGCAGATTGAGGCGTTGGGACGCAAGGCAATTGTGATCACCTCCGACGTGAGCAAGGAAACGGAGGTAGAAGAAATGGTGCAGGCGACGGTGTCCGCACTCGGGCGTCTTGACGTGGTACGATAGCATTCGCTAAGTCGGCTTGGTCAGTGTTTCCTCCCCGAGCTGAGTCCTATTTGCAGATGATAGCCAATGCCGGTGTGGCCTCTGGAGGCGGCTCTGTCGTAGATGGTGGGTCGTCGAACTTTGCCGCAGCTGAGATATTAAATCAGCCCTCAGCCAAGATTGGAGACTGGGAGAAATGCTGGGACGTGAACATCAAAGGGGTGTTCTTCTCATACAAGTACGCCGCCCGCCAGATGATCAAGCAGGGCAATGGCGGCAGGATCATCGGTACGTACCGCTCAACCGTCTACAGACTGCCATTCTGATCATTAACCAACCGTCCCCAGGCGCTTCTTCCATCTGCGGATTGCGAGGTAAGGATGCCAGAAAAACCAGCGAATGACCGAAGAAGCATCTGACGTCGTCTTCTCTTGTCCAGGCTTCGCCGGCGCCGGCGCTTATTGCATTTCCAAAGCCGCCGTCCGTTCCCTGACTCAAACCACCGGTATGTTCAAAGTACTAATTTTTTTGAACTTTCCCTCCTTGTTGATTTCATTTCATATACACCGCAGCTTTAGAGCTCCGCGAGCACGGCATAACTGTCAACGCCTACGCGCCCGGGGTGATCGAAAGCAACATGAGTGCGTTTAATCTCTGTTCTCCCATCCCCGCCCCCCACGCTGAGATATACATCTTCCCTTTCGCAGCCGCGACAGCCCAGGCAAAGAACACGGCCCTGGATTCGGTATGAAACAGGTGCGCTTGCCCCCAAGTCCCCGCGGAAAGTCTCGGCCGTTGTTGATATAACCTTCTTCAATAGTTCCTCAAACTGGGGGATGACATCCGGACGGGCCAACCTGCGGATGTAGCCGCCGTCGCGTCTTTTCTGGCCTCTCCAGAGTCGCACTTCGTCACCGGTAAGTTTGGCATTCTGACATGGTATCTGTTGGATGGTTGACCGCCGAACGCCTCTTAGGCCAGTTAATCTCTGTCAACGACGGCGCGTACTTCTGAACCATTGTGGGATGCAACAACCTGGCCATCGTAACATTAGAATCGTGTATCGAGACATCTATTACATGTATGTGAATACGTATGAGGTGGTTCTCTATCTATTGAACGTGTTTAAACCAAGTTTAAACGAGCGGCGGTCAATATTCCCACGGTTGACTCAAAATCCAACCATACTCTCACTCCTCTCACTAACCGTCAAAGGCATTGCCCATCAACGGCGGCAGGGTTGAACGAGTCTAGATTCCGAATCCAATAAGTATCTTGCAAGGCTACACAGACTAGTAGTAGTAAAGAAATATGTACGTCGATATGTAGATAGGAATTCAATTCGCAGTCGAGAGAACGAAACGCGGGCAGCGGGATATATATTGGCGCAACAGGCAGGCGCTACTTAGCATTTGGTGTGTGGTTATTTGTTGGAGGGCAGACTGGCTAGTCGGTGACCCAAACTGATCAATAGATAGTGAGGTTAGTGTTTTTTTTTAGCAATGAAGGAAGGGAGGAGAGGACGTACAGGCGAGGGCGATGACGAAGTATAGCGTGACGAGCCTATGGAGGGAGGGGAGATGAGATGATGAGATACAGAGTCCAAACAACCACACAAAGACGAAGGCGAGTGTATACATACATCAATCCTTCCATATAGTTCGACTTGCCATCCCTGGATTGAAAGTCAGCACCAACATTCTTGAGCGCAAGTATCCGTGAGCGAGTGACTCACTGGATGAGCGTGTTCACGAGGAACACAGAGACGAAGAGGGTGATGGTCTACCGCGGCCGATTAATCGATTAAGGATCCAGGAAAGGAGTATGGTATATAGGAACCCACCTCGAAGTTCGCAAAGAACAGCGTCAGTTCGTGGCCAGCGCTGAGAGGTGATTTTAATAAATATCAGTGGACGCGGGCGGGAGCAAGATCGACGTAACATACATCCACCCGACGATAACGAGCAGCGGCACCACGAATGTCGCGATTTGCTATTGTGTCTCGGTCAGAACCTGAGCGCGAAACATATCAACGAGAAGTGGCTACTTACGATCGAACTGCCGACGCAGATCCCAATGGTCAACTCCATCTTGCCCTAGTGAACAAGTGAACGACGTCAGCCAAATTTGGAGATCGGGAGAAAAGTTTGAGAGACCTTGAGTGCCATCCATATCGAGGTAACGTGCTCAGCGGCGTTTGCCTGCGTTATTTACTTTGATTAGTACAAAGGAGGAAAGATGAATGACTGAACGTCGGACTTACGACGATGGGTAGGAGGATCAAACCGATGAATGGTTTGGGGATGGAGTACCGCTCAGCCGTTTCGTCGATGGAGGCGACCACTGGATATTAGGTGAGAATTAATTTTGAGGGCAAGTTGCAAGTAGATGTGCTTACGATAATCGGCACAGAACGAAGTCACGACGGTGGTGAGGAGCAAACTTAGGATTGAACGCTCAGTGTTCGAACGGAGGATTTTAGAGGTCAGAACTGAAACGTACGCGCTGCCCGCAGAGACAACGCTCATCTGGGGCGTTTCCTCCTCGTCTTCTTCCGCCTCAAACAGATACGCGTGGGTTTTCAACTTCAGAATTGCGATGTCAGTATAAATGGGCGCCAAGTGGAGTCAAACAGACTTGGAAGCACAGGTAAGCGACATAGACGCCAAGCAAGAGCAATGCCGTCCCCCTCGAGATGACAAGCAGACCACTCTGGTCTATATCGGCCTCAGCGGGGGAGAATAATGTGAACTTGTTTTTGGCACCGTCTACGTTCGCCAACATAGTGCTGTGATACGCTGCGGGTATAACGAGTGCTGGGTAGACAGTGTTAAATGGCGGGAATATTGTCTGAGCTCGGTGACATACTGATGCATGCCAGCGTCATGAGCTTCGTATGTAGAGGTTAGAAAAATCAAAGATCCAAAATAGAAAGTCGCACAGAGCTCGAACTGTGGAATGTAAGAAATGGAAAGTAAGGATTTTTGAAAGTTTCACTCACGCCTGGGCAGCGGTGACTTGGAAATTGCTCTCCTTGAACTTAAAACCGGCTGATGGGAGCTGAGAGTCCGAAACGATAAATAAATAAACAAGGTGACGAACCTGCAAGGAAGGAGCAACCCAAAACCAAGAGCAGATTCGATAGAATAGATCCCAGCATCTAATTCAACACCGTAAGAGGTTTAACAAATGGAAGCAGCAGAACTCACCGATGTTTGCACAATTCGCAGTTCACCTGATGGTTGAGGTAAAGCACGCGACTAAGATGACGCGTGGTGACGGTACCTTGAAGGAGGGCAGCAATGCCGACGATAATTTCGACTGCATTTCCGAAAGACGCGTTGAGTAGACCGGCGAGGGTTTGCCCCAATTTCGCGGACATTTGTTCCGTTGCTTGACCGAGCAGCTGATACGGATACAGTTTAGTCACTGGGTAATTCCGGTACTGCCTTGGCTTACCTTTGCCAGCGGGATGATAGCTATGAATCACACCGATTAGCATTAGCTGTGGCGAGTCTATAGGCATGACGAACACGCACCTATGAAGCTGAAGCTGAAACGGAGTGACGCATCCCACCCCAAGAAGTTGGATAGGAAAGACAGAGGTACGAATAGGAGGAATAGGTTTAGATACGACCCGAAGAGGAAGAATCTGTAGGATTGTGCCCATGAGGGCTCTCCTTCCGCCGCAATGAGAGTTTTGACGCGGTGGGCGAAAGTGGGCCTCGGGTGGGATCCATTCCCATTTCCAAGCAGGGCGGAGGATTCCGATGGAGAGGGTGGCATTGTGGAAGGAAGGAGGGGCTGTGATCAAGGAGAGGCGCCTCCGACCTTATAGCCTTGGAGGGAGCGGATAGAGAAGGAGCGGGCAAAAGGAGGGTCGGAGCGAGAAACGCGAGGCAGTGCAT
Source organism: Mycena filopes (assembly GCA_029281495.1). Classification (NCBI taxonomy): domain Eukaryota; kingdom Fungi; phylum Basidiomycota; class Agaricomycetes; order Agaricales; family Mycenaceae; genus Mycena; species Mycena filopes. The sequence continues at coordinate 789,678 of JARIHR010000039.1, read as the reverse complement.
CATTTTTGCCGGTGCTTGGCGCGATAACGTGGTCTGCAGCTCAGGCTGTCGCGTTCACTACAATTTACATCTGGTGTCCGCCTCCGCTCCCGACCACGAAGCCTACAAATATCCCTGGGTCGACACAAACTCGACACATGATTCCCACTGATACACTTGGTATCTGGCTTTGCTACAGCTTTTTGGACGCAAAAGGAACCTTAGGCTGTACAGAAAGCCAAGGACCTGGGTTCAGTTCACACATCCGGCTATGGCTCTTCCTCTCCCGGTCCGCAGCAACCCTGTTACATACCCCTAGAATTAACCTATGAGAGGATCAGGACGCGGTCAGATCGACATCTAGCGAGAGTCTAAAAGAGAATTCGTACAAAGATGCCGGCGCCGACGTAGTAGACACGCAATGAAATAAGGGTATCGAGTGGCGAGCGGATATCGACCACGGTCTGTGGGGTGTTGTGCGGTGTGGGTATCTCGAGGTAGAAAAGTCGAGTGTAGGTGAGAGAAGAAAGAAAATAAGAGAGAGACGTTGAGAGGCGGCCAGAAGTGACTTGTGGCGGCGAGAGATTTCGGTTGACCTCGGAACGTCCAAAGCCTGTGGGCAATATTTCTGCCGCTTCAATCATCGTCCTTGCATCTTCCCCCTCCGTCCCAGACCATTTCCATCCTCCGACCGCTCTTCGTTCTCTTCGTCCTCTTCCTCGTCGCCGCCAACAGGCTCTGACTCGCGCCGCGGTTGCCCTGTTGTGGTACATAAAAGACCTTGAAGAAGGTCTCCAAAAACGCCGCCGACGCCTGTACAAGTCCCGCACGACGGCGTTACGTAAATGCCACGCTCTTGTTTCATGCCTTTTGCCAGGATATACGTGGTGAGACATGGAGAGACACAAGAGAACAAGGACTCGGTCATCCAGGGCCAGCTGGACACGCAGTTGAACGAAACGGGCTTGGAGCAGGCGCGGCGGGTCGCGGATGCGCTGCGATCGGTGCATTTCGACGCGGCGTATAGCAGTGATCTCGCGAGGGCGCTCAAGGTCCGTGTGGTGTGGGCGTGCTGTGCGTCCATACATAATTGAACAATTGCGGTAGACGGCACAGGTTATCTTGGAGCATCGCACGGACATCGTGATTCGGAAGGAGGAGGCGTTGCGGGAGCGGGTGGGTCTTGATTGAATCTTTCTTGCTCAGCTACGCTTCGGCCGGGTTCTGAGGCTAAATTTGTGCAGTTTCTTGGAGAGCTGCAGGGCACGAAAATCGGGCGCGGGGAGGTCATACGGCAGCAGGTGATTGGGGGGAACGAGAGCGCGGAGACGGGCGGGGCGTTCGCTGCGCGGGCGGTGGGGTGGTGGAAGAAGGCGATCCTGCAACGGACCCGGGCGCTGCCGCCTCGGGAGGCGCCGTACAACGTCTTGGTGGCCAGCCATGGCGGGCTCATAACCGTTATGGTGAGGACGCTGGTTGGGAGTGGGAAGGTGCGTGTCGCGCCGGGGGTGGAGGTCGCGAATTGCCGCAATGTGTCGGTGACGATTATAGAGGTGGAGCGGGAGGGCGTGTCGACGCTGGTGCAGTTTGGGGATGTCAGGCATCTGGAGGAGCGGGAAGTCGTGGAGACGAATGTTGACGAGGCGGTGGTAGACTCGGAAATCGTCAAATAGAGAGTCACAAGGCAGATTATAGATTTGACCGCGTCCCACACAAATCCAGGGTGAAAGCTGAGGGTCCGTGGTCGCTGAGAAAGAGCCAGCGTGGTAGTGTGAAGCTGGGTCCTAGTCCTTTTTTGTACAGCTTCGAGGCTCTTCAAAAGCGTTCCTTTTGCGTCCAAAGGCGTCGAAATGCCGAATAGCCTAGTCTCCCTGAGGCAGACGAAATTCAGAACCGGCACAAACTTTCGCGCGCTCAAGATACCTATCTGACAAGGTATATCCTGAGGCACGAAGGTTTCAAAGGAATTCGATCTACTCTGCCTCTGGGAGACTAGAATAGCCACCCTACCAGGGTGAAAGTGGGTGTCGAATGTGTGACGGCCTAGAGTGGCCCAGGAGGCTTGGGGGCAAGAGCAAGGTGACAACTTCAGCAGATAAAGACATAATTACGTTCCCACAATAATTCTTTCAAGTGCATCGACGCTGGAAATATACGTGTACCATTCCAAAGTCCCAACAACATGCATGCCCTATGACCAGAAAATACAGCTCTAACAGCACCAACATCACAATGCGATACAATGAAACCCGACAAAAGAGTATAGCCGTCGTCGTCGTCTTCGTGTTTACTTCTCTTCTTTCTTCAATCATGATCATTCGTACACTGGAGTCTGCCCCTCACAGAAGCCCTGAGACCAAGAGCGCCGATATCTCGACGACGATATTCCTGACGCGGTCCTCAGGGAAGCGCGAGGGGAGGTCGCGCAGGGCGCGCGTCACCTGCGCTGCTTGCGCGCTGTCGAGCGGGTTCTTCTGCTGCTTCGAGGCGTAGATCTAGGGGGGCCAATTGAGCGTCAAGGGTGCGCGGCGGTTCAGAGCGAGAGATTACTGACGACGTTCCCGAGCCCGACGAGCGCGCGATACACGCTTTCCGAGTCGGTTTTCTCTTCTTCCAGCAGCTGCGTCGATGTTAGTACGGAGAAGATGATCTGGAGAGATGAGCACAAACCTGGAAGATCATCGACACATGCAGCGCCCGTGCCGAGGCATCCAGCGGCGTGAACAGCGTAATGCACGACACGCTACCCAAGCTCATCCTCAGCAAAAAAACAACAGAGTAGTAAAAAGGCGCACTTGAGCAACAGCGTCGCCAGGGGTTTCCGCTGCCCGGGCGCGAGTGTCGAATAGCGCGCCTCGCTCACGCCCTTAAGGACCTCGCCGAGCCACGGCCCGTCAGCGGCGCCAGACCCCTCCTGCGTGACGTTCGCGAGCGCGCGCAGCACGAGCATGATGTTCACCTCCGCGGGCTTGGTCGGCGACTTGGCCCACGGCGTCGGCCACTCCGCCGCCTTGAACAAGCACGCAAAGAGCCGCTCTTTGAGGGTCGGCGCCTTGACGGCCTCCGGGCAGAACGCGACGATGAGGCGCGCGAGGTCGAGGACTGCGAGAGGTAAGGTAAGATTTCGGTGTCTGAAGTGGGGATGAGAACAAAGGACGTACCGGGCAGCCGGAGGGACACGGGCCAGCGCTCGAGGACAGCTATGACCGACTCGACGTGCACGTTCCCAAGCGGGTTCGTCGGCCGCTTGCCTGCAGCACACTTCTGCACGTACGCGAACGCGTCGTCGATCGACCGATCTTCTTCGGGATAGAAGGCAAGCGAGGACGTGGACTGCGAAAGTTATTAGTATACGCCGGAACTGACAGGAGGCGCCTCGACTCACTATTTCGTTTTGCAGATTATCGTTGTACTGGTGTAGCTTTGCTCGCATCTGCAACAAGTTACCCTCTTTCAGCAGGACGGGTTGCAGCTACGGAACAATCAGGTTCACGAGCGGGATCAGAATAGCCCCGGAACACGCACCACAGGCAGGATCCCAGCGGGTTTGGCTGGTGCAGCCGGCTGTTGCGGTGCGCCAGAGTACCGCGAAGCGCCCGTATACGGATCCATATAATCCGACGAAGGCGCCGCAGCCGGTGTCGGTGTCGCCGTGTATCTCGACGCGCCAGTGTACGGATCCATATACGTCGATGCCGGCGCCGCCGCGGGCCTCGATGCCGCCGAGCTTTGATACCGTGACGCCCCTACAACACAAATTCGATGTTATCTTGCGCCGCGCTGATGATACCGAGGGAGCCTGCTCGCCTGTGTATGGGTCGACATATTGCTCGCCGCCGGTACCGCCGAGGGTTTGCCCGGGTGTGTTTTGGTAGATGTAGTCGACGATGGTGTTGACGTAGGTTAGCGGGAGGTTGTTTCGCTCGAGGAAGCGCTGAGCGGCGGCAGCAGGGTTTTCTGTGCGGCTTGTGAGCGACGGCTGTGATAAGGTGGAAATGAAGGCTCGTACCGGAAACATTGTAGGGAAGTTTGAGGGAGGGTTCGCCATCCTCAAGGGCGACGTTCCAAACGTAGTCATACTCCTGGCCTTCGAAGAACGTCTTGGTTTTGGCGTCGCCGGACGGCTCTTCCGCGCGGTCCCCGAGTTTCTTCCAAACCGAGCCGTCCCACTGAATTGATTGTGAGAGACGATAATACGGAGATACGCAAAACGCACATGGTGAACTTCCGTCACATCGCCGTTTAGTACCAGGAGGGTCTGCCCAACCTTTTGGCCTGAAACCGAATTGTAAGAGCTCTGGTAGAGATAGCTGAGAGGTAACGCACCAGGCTGCTGCAGCGCATCCATGCTCTCCACCTTGACCTGCTCGACATCATGGCTGGAAAGCGACTGCTGAGCGATGACATCGTCGTAGGCTTGGATCTCCTCCGCAGGTGCCCACCGCTCCTCCGAGGCGCTGAATATCCGCACGTTTTTATCGCTTGAGCCACTGACGATGTCGCCGTTAGGTAATGTCGAGACGGTCCAGACGGAGATTGCGGGGTGGACGAGGATCTGTGAGCACTCGCCGTCTGCGTTGTGATGAGAAGAGTGCCATAAGAGCAAGGTCGAGGACGCACCTTTCCAGACGCGTACACTGCGGTCTTCGCTAGACGACACAAGATCCCCGTTCGGCAGAACCGCAAGTCGGTAGATAAACGAAGTGTGGCCAGTGAGCGTGTACACGAGGTCACCGCCAAGCGACCAGACGCGTATTTCGCTGGGAATTATTGTCAAACTCAGTGAGGCACGAACGACTGAGTATACGCACTTGTCGGCGCATGAAGCGAATCCAATATCCGGAATTAGTGCCAGCGAACGGACCACGGCGTTGTGACCAGCGAAAGTGTGGACCACTTTGTGCTGCTGCCACAGCTTGATTGTTTTGTCGGCGGAACCTGGGTGTGGACGCGTCAAGACCATAATCCCGCCACTGGTAGACAAGCAATGCGCACCCGTAATGAATTCATCCTCGTTCACCGCCAACACATCCCAAACACTATTCTCGTGTCCTTTCAATTCGTACGCCGAATTGAAGTTCTTCCAGACCCGCGCGGTACTAAGAGAGGCTGAATGAGGGCTTCAAAGACAAGAAGGCGCGCACTCACGAGTCCCATGAGCAGGATATTATATTTCCGCCTGGTGTCGTACGCAGCCCACAAATGTTGCCGGTGTGGCCCAGTAGACAGTAATCGGGATCATCCTTTGTGGGCTCCAACGAATACACGTTTATCACGCCGTCCTGGTCACCAGTAACTGCGAATCCTGCTCGAGATCGTCAACAACGCCGTACCAAGAGCCTGACAAATCCCGACCCTTTGGAGCGTCGGCGGTTGGCGGTAGGTAGGTCACTGCGTTCACGTATCGTGTGCTGGCGTGAAATACAGAATCCGAGGCGAACTTTGCGGCTTGCGGGTCCCTCCGCCACACGATCGCGGTGGAATCACGAGAAGTCGACAAGATGAGATCGTCGGCGGGCGTGCTCAACGCGCGTACCTATTCCTCAGTCAGAAATGCGCGTACGTGGACCGGAGTGTAACGTGCATCGGATGTATGGCCGGTCAACGTCGCGGATAATTTGTAGGGCATGGTGGTGAAAGACAAGGCTCAAGTAACGTTTGTTTATAAGCTCGACCCTCGAAGATCGATGCCTTTATGGAAGAACCCCAGTTTTCAAGAGATAGCGGTCAATAGATTCACATTAGGTAGCTAGTACACAAAGCAATACGGAAAAACGGCGCCGCCTGCTGCGCCACGCGAGAGGAAAAAAGACAGGAAGGGGTTGTGCCCGACGCTAACGAGCCTAGCAGTTGTGGGACATAACAGCTGGGAGATACGGAAGGGTAGTCTATGCCTTGCACCATTACTTCATCTTCTGCGAGGGCCCCCACGATACGGTCGAACCCGGTGGAAACTGAGGGAACGGTAAAGAGATCATGAGGGGATGAAGAAGAAGAAAGGCGGGCCCACCTGCCTTTTATACTTTTCTCGCCGCCAATCACCTCGGCACCACCGGCCTGGAGGGTTCACTCTCAACCATCGCACACAACGGCGACAGAATCCCTTCCAGGTCGAATGCCTCTGGAGAAATAACCTCCCGATCATCCCGCCCAGGCTGGCGCTCAGGTTGCATGTTGCGTGCAGGCAGACAGCTCGAAGGTTCTAGACGGGGTCCTTTTGAATTGATTTGGAGTTGTTTTCTTCCAAGTCGCCGCTCCACGGTCCAGGCTCTGGCATGCGGCGCCACATTCAAGGGTACAGATAGCCTAACAGAGTCATAGAAGGACATGATAAATTATCGCGTCGATGGGGAGAATGGTTGGAGAATCGAGGACTGAAAACTCACTTTGAAGGGCTCGGGCTCAGCGGGGAGCCCACGGATCCGCAATCTTACGCACAACGAGCCAATACGTTGTCGCCGCGATGTCGAAGCACTGGCCGACATCGCCATTATTCGCAGTGCTCGAGACTAGCCTGAGCTCTGGATTTTCCTTTGACGGCCGGATGCACCTCTCCCCTCGAGGACTTTGCCTTGCGCTGTGTTCTGGAACGACTCTTACACATCGGTTAGTATGCGCAATGATTCTCCCTTCAGGGCCCCGTCGTAAGTAGCAGGTAAGAAACTCTTTTCTGGCAAAAAAACTCACCCTGACAGGCTCGGTCCCGACCTGAGCATGTATGGCTAGATGCCAGTGGATGAATTTTACCTCGCTGACTAGGTAGGAAGCGCGTCCAGAAATTTCGGGGGCACATAATTCGGAGCCTTAATTACACGGCCCGTTGGCGGTGGCGTGCTCTCGGGCAACTCGGGCGGGCGGAGCGTACGGTCAGTGAAGCTAAGAGGCATGGGCTATAGAACCAGACCGATTAAAAATTACGACGTCGTGCTCGGGCAACTCGGGGCGGACATGTTGGTGGCGGTAGGTTGGGTGCGAATCGAAAAGCTACGAACCGCGGACAGATAGGCTCATGAGCCAGAGAACGAGAGGTGAAAATTCAGTCGGAATCAGTTCGACCAGCTCTCCGTCTTTTCGGGCGGATTTCAATCATTGGGTAGTACCGTCCGAAAGATTCTTCCTCGGGGTATCGGCTACCGTTGGTGAGGAATCGACTGCATTGGCTGTATATTGAATGAGCGTGAGTCAAGGATGCTGCGATATCGAGAGCCAGGTCAAACCATTGGGAACGTAAACAAATATGAGGTCAGGAAACAAGGTCGATGTGGTGAGAACCATGGCAATGACGGGATGAATGGAACGATTCGCAATGAGACGCGAGTGCGGTGTTGACAGAAGTTGTAAAAGACGAAGCGGAGGTCAGAGGACTCTGCGAAAACAATTGCATCCTGATTTTGTCCGATTATCGAGCGGTTTTGAATGGAAGATGGCGAAACAGACTCTACCAAATCCAGAGGAAGGATGGAAGAAATTATAATGCTCGGTCGCGATTGACTTACACGGCAATCTTCTGTAAAAAACCAAGTACGGCAAGATCTCTACGCTGGTACAACAGGAGATTTCAGCAACGCTCCGCCCATTGTTTAAGCATATATACCTTACGGAAGGGTCACGAAGGCCCCGCCCAGTGAGCAGAGACCTCGATCTCACCCCTGCGCTTCCGGGCGACAAACGCCTCCGCTTGGGCCCAAATATCGTGGCCGCGGGCGAACCAATCATCCCACTGAACACCTTCGGCAACTGCTATACACCGCACATCGGGGATTGTACGGAGCGAACGAGCCTTTGGATAGCAAACAAGCAGGAGGTGAAGACGGGGAGACTCCTCCAAGATCTGGGAGACTGCGTCCCAGTACTCCCCGAACAAAACGTACACAGCCAAATGGGTGAGGGCCGGCAGTGCTACGATCGAGGGCACTACGTCCGTGAGGCGCGGTGCGTAAGAGATGTCCATATGCGTGATGGTGCGGAAGAATGGGCGTCCCAGGTCGACCGGATCGTCGCCGAAAAGACGCCGCAGCGAGCCGTGCCACATGCGCAGACGGGATATTTCATCCAGAATCGGAAGCAGGGAAGGTTTTGGCCACCCGCTGTCGAAAAAGAGGGACACGAGATTTGGGCACAGCTGCACTAATACGCAGGCCGTTTGGAAGGACCAGTCGGATTGTTTGCTGAGATAGAGATATCGAACATTGTCGCTGAACAATTCCGGTGGTTTCGTCTGCATAGCGCGCTCGATTGCTGCAGCCGTCACTGGGGAATCGACGCGGAGGGCTCGGTATAACAGGGGTTCAATCCAGATGAAGACGCGACGAGAGACGCGCAAGAGAGTGAGGATTGTGTTGGGAGACGACAGAGCCGCCGTCTCAAATATCTCTCGCTCCAGTTCCAGGGGAAGGAAAGGATCGATAGGCGTCGCTGGTGGTGGTTCGAGTTCAAGCATGGTTTAAACTCCGCTGATGCTCGGGCTGATGTGATCGCAACCTTGTGCACGAACCTCCATGTCGGCGTCCTTTGCACTCGTCTCAAACCGACAGGTGGACCTCGAGATGAACCAGACCCCGGTTCCAAACCCTGGTCGCCTCATTGCTGCGGCACACACGACTTTGCCCCCCGAGATTTTGGGCGAGATATTCATGCACTGTTTGGAAGGATTAGGCGAGATTGTTCCCAACCCCAAGAATGCTCCCCTTCTCCTCTGCAATATATGTCGCAGATGGAGAGAAGTTGCGCTATCTACCCCGAGACTGTGGAGCTCGTTGGCTGTCGATTTCGGCGCGATCTCCGACTGCCATGGCACGCAGCTTGGTGTGTACCGAGATTGGCTCATGAGAGCACGGAAGGCCCCCGTTACTTTATTTTTGAACGACCTACAGCGCCCAGACCTCCATACATCGATGAAGACTCTACTTTCAATCATCGTTGGATTGTCGCCTCAATGGCGGGACGTCGAGCTCCGTCTCGCAGGCAATCTGACCCCGTTTTTATTTTCGACAGATGGCGTATTCCTAGGGAAACTCCCGCTGCTCGAGAAGCTGGCCATATCGATACTGCCCCCACAAGAGCCGGCGCCGGACGACGACAGTGATGACACCCCCTCCGAGATCGCGTTACTCTTCACCGACGCACCGAGACTGCGCCATCTTATCCTCGATAAAGACTACCTCCCTGTGCAGGTTCCATGGGACCAATTACACAAATTCTCCTGCGTCACTATTACCCCTTCATCCTGCACGCGGATACTCCGGAATTCCCCCAATCTGCTGGACGCTGTTTTTGGACGAATTTACGGTCCTCGGTCAAATTCGCGGGTAGTCCATCCTCGCCTCCAAAGTCTGACCGTGGGCATGCCATGCGATCTTGATGAACCACACCTCCTCGATTCCTTGACAGCCCCTGCTTTAAAGAGCCTCGTCATCCGCGTCCCCGTCCGACCTCCAATCGCCGCGTCATTCACATCCTTCATCTCCCGCTCGTCCATCCAACTGCACTCGTTGGCCCTCTTACCCGCACCAAAGATCGCAGACGGCCTCATAGCATGTTTGAAGGCGGCGTCGTCTGTCGTCCACCTCAGGATATCTCCTCCCAACGTCGAAGAGGCAGACGCCCTTTTCGTCCAGCTCACAGACCACTCTGGTCTCCTCCCGAAATTGGAGTCTTTCCATGTCGTCGGTGTGGCCAAGAACCCGCCCACGGTGCCTTCCGTTACCCCGTCAGTGGTCGATGCTCCTCTGGCGATGGGGGCTCGCGGCCACACGGCTGCGGTCCTTCCGGCTGGCACGCTACGAGGAGCACATACCTCGGAACGAGCGACTGGTCTTTGGCCAGGCGCTAAAATCAGACCCCGACGTTTCCGACTTAAAGCGCCAAGGGATGGCGATATACATCGGGCCTGCAGATCGCGCAGACATAATGACTGAGGTGAGACACGCTTTCCATCTCCTCGGTTCACGTTTGCTCACACGGAGCAGTATTAGTACTTTCGTTCCTACAAAACGTCGAGCAAACAATTCACTTGAAAGATATGTAATACAAGAAAAAACACTACTCCTCGTCAACGATACAGTACATTTTTTTGCTTACATCGCTCTCTGTACAATACACTACATACGATATCGATATGCTATCTCTGGATTTCTGGATTTGGGGGAACAAGTACAACTTGATAGCTTGGTTGGAGGCAGGAATCCTGACTAGTAGTCCGTAGTCCGTCGCCGTCCCACGCAAGTACAAGTCCGTCTGCGTCCGTGCGAAGGAAAAAAAGCAGCGTAAAACATTCAAAGAGCAAGACGCTGTGGAATCATCATTACATGTATCCTGAAGCATCACAAGAGTCCCGTCCAGAGAGCAGAGACGTCGATCTCACCCCTGCGCTTCTGGGCGACGAACGCTTCTGCTTGGGCCCAGATATCGTGGCCGCGGGCAACCCAATCATCCCACTGGATACGCCCGGTAAATGCGACACACCGTACATCGGTGATGATGGCGCGGGGACGACCGCGAACAAGCAAGATCTGGAGACGCGGAGACTGCTCCAAGATGCCGGGGAGGGAGACCGTGTCCCTCAGAGATGATCCAGCGTCCAGAGCCAAATGGGTGAGGGCGGGGATTGCTACGATCGAGGGCACTACGACTCCAAGGCGCGGCGTGTATGTGAAGTTCATATGCGTGATTGTGCGGAAGAATGGGTGTCCCAAGTCGACCGGATCGTCGCCGAAGAGACGCCGCAGCGAGCCGTGCCACATGCGCACACCGGACATTCCATCCAAGACCTGGAGGAGGGAAGGTTCTGGCCACCCGCTGTCGAAAAAGAGGGAGACGAGATTTGGGCACAGCTGCACTAATGCACAGGCCGTTTGGAATGCCCAGCTGGAGTGTTTGCTGAGATAGAGGGATCGAACACTGGAGCTGAAGAACTCCGGTGGCTTCCTCTGCATAGCTCGCTCGATTGCCGCCGCCGTGACGGGGGAATCGACGCGGAGGACTCGGTATAAGAGAGGCTCAATCCAGACGAGAACACGGCGAGAGACGCGCAAGAGAGTGAGTCTTGTGGAAGATGAAAGGGCGGCTGTCTCAAATATCTCTCGCTCCAGTTCCAGGGGAAGGAAAGGATCGGTACTAGGTGGTGGTTTGAGTCCAGGCATGGTTCAAACTCCGCTGATCGAATCCGTCTGGTTTCTTCCAGACCCCAAGTACGTAGCGATGTATCCGGGTGAAAAATTGTACAATTATGCGCTGATTACGATGCATTACTTCTTCAACCTTCCTCTTGTCCTTCCTCTCGTCCATCCATCTATCCGTCTATCCAGCTAGAACTAATACATATTACAGTGTCCATCCAATTACAGTGTCCAAGGCGAAGGGTAGGAATACAGGTGCGGATCCGATCCGAGGCGTGCGGCGAGAGCGCGATGATTGTGCGATGGTAAAATGCTGGGACTTGATCGAGAAACTTGGAAACGAAACGAGTTGAAGCGAGGGGGCTCTTGCAGCGAAACGGAAAGCAGCGGACACAAAGACTGATTCTCCTTCTTCCTTCCATTGCCTACTCGGCCAAATCGACAGCGGGAGCGAGAGACACCTTGACCTTCTTCTTCGGGCGCGCGCCGTCGTTCGAGAGCATGCGTTTGTTGTTTTGAGGCTGCGGAGGGGGAGGGAGGTCGAGCTGGGTGTCGTCCTGCGTCTGCATCTGACTCTCCGTCTCTTGAGGTAGGGTCGTCACGGGCGGCAGCGAAGGTGGAGCAGAGGTGCTGGTGGCGTTGGGAACGGGGGCTGCGTTCGGGCGCGACTTCACGTTGGCTTTCTAAAAACAGGTTCCGTCGTGAGCAGGGAAAGCAAAGGCGCCTAGACCAACGTACCGTCTGCGGTAGATCCAGGAGGCGGCTCTCGACAGCATGGTCAGGATTGAAGTAGTTGGAGTACTCGACAGTGGAGAGGGATGCGCGATTGAAGACATATTTCGACTTCTGCACATTCTTCCTCTGCTTCGGTTGCTTGCCTTTCGCCTTCGATTTACCTCTCGTCATCCTCTGCGCGAAACCGAGGTCGTCAATCTCCGTCAGCTGCTCCATGATGAACTCTGGAGAAGATGTGAGCTCAAGGCGGGGGATGGGGAAGGAAGGCATTTTACCCTCGTTCTCCAGTCGCTTGAACAGCTGTCGAGCGAGAACGTTGTCACAACCTGGTTTGCATTAAGGAGGAGATCAAGTAGGATAATCGAGAGTACTCGCCTACGAGCTTCGCAAAGTCGGCAACGGTCTCAGGGTTCTTGGACTCCGCAACTTTGATAGCCCGCCTGTGGCAGCAATGTCAGCAGGACACCGAGACTCCTCCAAAGATCGCATACCGGAACAGGGCTAAATCCTTGAATTTGGAGAGCATCTTGGGGTACAAATCCACTTTGATCAGCTCCCAGGAAATATCGGCGCGCACGCGGCAATCGAAGCAGATGAATTCCTCTGGCATGCGGGGGTCGTCCGTCGAGTGGAAGCTGAGGAATGAGTTAGCGGATGATGGAACAAACAGATGACGGTGCGTACCCCATACACCTAGGAAAATGTTTGAGCAGTGAAGTTATGCGTCAGTGAAGGACTGACCATAAGTGATACCATCGGCCACATCCGCCCTCGCAGAAGCAGAGGTCGTCATCGCCCTGAGATGCAGTTAGAATGATAACGAAGAGCAGACGCGCTACATACGGCGATATCGCACTCGCATTGCAGTCCGAGATCTACTACCTCCTTCTTTTCGGTTCTGGCCTTCTTGAGCGGCTTGGGAGTCGGCATATCCTCAATTTGGTCCTCCATGTCTGCATCCGCGAACGATTGGATAGGGTCCACAGATACTTGGGTCTCCATATCTGTGCGCGAGCTCAGATTAGAGAGAGAAAGGAACCGACGGGGGGTACATACCGAGCATCTCGCTGTCCTCAAGGATAACTTGGTTGTCAAGAACCAAGTCCTGCAGCATCTGCGTATCAATCTCACCCTCGTCTGCGCTGGTCAGCGGCGACATTAGGTTGGAGGACGGTAGGGGCGAGTCGCGGTCGAATAAGTCCGATGCATGACCATGTCCGCTCGATGTCGACGGCGTATCTTCGCGGGAAGGGGGCAGAGGGTCTTGACTCGAGCCGGGGAAGTCGTGATACGTTTGCGTCTGCTCGATATCGGTGCTATCGAATTTCTGCTGCGCGTTCTGAGCATCGAATCAGCTTGGTCGAGCGCTGACGTTGGGGAAACGAAACGGCGCACCAGATCATGCAGACGGGTCGGCACCGTTTGAGAAACACCCCCGAAGTGCGCCTCTTCGGTGTCCATCGGAATTGGCTCGATGACGCCGTCCTCGTTTCGCACACCAAGGGGCACAAATGTACCGTCGGGGCCGCGGACATAATCGGGGTCATCCTCACCGTCCGCATCGAGGAGATCGTCTACCTCCACGGAAGCGTCTGCAGACCACACGATATTTCGGGATTCGGCGTCCTTGACCTGCTTTGCCGCCTGTTCCGCCCGGATATTCGCCTCCTCGACCGGTGTGAGCGTCGGGGCTACGACGGCACGACTGGTGGTGCCCGCGAATGTCGCATGGTCGTTTTCTGTTGAGGACGGTAGATATGTGGCGATGGACGCGACACTGAGGTTGACACTGACGTCGCGAGTTAGCTGGTGGGAAGGAAGCGCCCGAAGGACGACATACGAATGGTGCCCGGTCTCCAGCTGGCCCATGCTCCATTTGTCAGGGACTTCATCCAAGTCGTGCGTCATGAAGAACCATTTGTCCTTGGTGGCATCGCCGGCGTGGAAATGCGGTGGTTCGTACTCTGACGGTGTCTCGTCGGTGTAAAATAACTTGAAGGCGGCGAAGCGGCGCTCTGGGGAAAAACATTGAAATCCTAATCGATAAGACACCGGCACAAGCACATACTGGGTAAGACATCCATTTGAGTGGTGGAATGTATAAGAGTTTTGAGTAAAGTCTGGATCGTCCCAATTAGATATCGACCTCGGAAAGAAAATAATGCTCACCTTTACGCTCTTCTTCACGTCCTTGATGGTGGGGGCCTTGCCCTTCTTGGCGGCTTGTACAACGGGGTCCTTCGCAGACTCTTTCAGCGACATCTTGTCAAGGTCGTCGCCGAGACTCATTATAGGGACCACAATGTCAGTGCCGGGTAGCTTGTGATACTGTGTAGGTAGGTGGATTGAGGGTGCAGGTAGGAGGATGAGACGGATAGACGTACGTGGAAATTGAAAGTATAGGCCTCTACAATGCTGGGGAAGCGGGGATCAGACTAGAAAAAGCTGGATATATGCGCGCGTACTTGTTGGGATCTTTCTCATCCTGGAGGTAAACGATTAGCAAGGAGGATGCGACAGATCATATACGCGAAAACTAACCAGGTAGACAGCGAAAACGAAACTACGAAGGTATTGTTTTTGAAGTGCATCGAATATCCCGTGTTCCTGGTCGATTGGCGTCAGTAACGTGCGTTAACGGGAACCACACGACCTCACTAGGTAGTTTAAAATCCTGTCTGCTTCGTCTGTGAAGCCCCGTCGCATAGTCTGTACGGGGCGATCAAAATAGATATGGTCGCACACGACCGATGACCTACCATTATCTTGAACCCATTCACATTTTTACTGCCGGTACGCGAGAGGCTGCTTGTAGTAGAGACATCGGAGTCCGAGGATTGGGAGAGAATAGAGTCATCCGAAGTCGTAAAATGGCCTAAACAAAACGCTCAGAAGGCTGGTAGGAAAGGGACGTAACGAAAACTCACTGTCGGTAAAGTTGTCACTAGGAAGGAGGTCCCTGGACGAGACAGTAAGGAGAAGAAAGGGAAAAAGGCGGAGGCGAAGAACACACCTCAGAAATGTTATACACCCTAGACTAGCTTTGAGGAGGGTTTGAATGGCGGCAAGACTCTGCGCGGAGGTGGTAGCAGCTTCAGTGCGGGTACTTTGAGCCTGCATGGTCAGAAAGAACGAAAGCACTGGACGATGGTGGTGGGAGGAAGGAAAGAGCGCGCCGACTTTTTGATCGCTTTCAGTCACGCAGTCGCGTCCACAAGCAACAACATCGCGTCGACCGGATGAAAATTATGTTAAACAAGGTACAAGGACGTCAAAACATGCATATTACAGCTAGGCCACCACAACGCGCCCCAGCTCATCTCGCCCAGCTCTCGTGAATGGCTCCCGCAAATTTTCATTCTCCGCGAGGTCTCCGCTCGCATTCTCCACGAGCCCCGGCTTATCCAGGATTAGCTTCGCGGTGATGTAGCTGTCGAAACTCCCCCCAAAGGTCGGCCGGAAGCTGCGTGCAGTGATTCCGACGAGGAGGAGCAGCCAGAGCGCCAGCAGGGCATACGCCGCGTCGGCAAACTTTTTCTCCCTCACATAGACCGCCGTCTGCCCGCTTTCCACAGCAAGGTACATCGTGGTGTTTGACCGCGAGAGCAGTCCGAGGCCCGTGACGGTGTACGAAACGCCTCGCCAGAAGCCTGCGGCGAGCTCATCCATCGTCGGCTGCAGGTATGTCTCGATGCCGCCGCCTGGACTTCCGCTGACGAACCCTAGCGCGCGGGCAGCAGTGGCCTTGCCTATGGCTTCAGTGAAACCCTTCGCTGCCGAAGTCAAGTCCCAATACTGCATCATCGCCAGGAGTGGCTCGAGTAGTGGTTCTCCGCCCTGTGTCGCGGTGTACAGAGGCTCCTCGGTGAATCCGGAAAATGTACCGTCCACGCCAGATAGTGTCGCCCGACCCGTGGCGACCTGCGTGTCGCATCGGACTACACCACTGACGCTCACTTCTGATGATCCCTCGACAATAGCGGTGCCATTGTTGGACTGGATGTAGATATACCCGACGTTGGTGGTCGAGGACTGATTAACGCCGAATATTGAGCTCCAGGTCGCGTTGCAGCATCCCTGCATAGTGAAATTGACCGACACCGGCGTGATGTCAATGAATGGGGTCATGTACAGCGGGGTCGGTGGAATTTGCATCGCACAATACGCTGGGAAGTCTTCGAACCTCGAGAGTGTGCTGTCGACCGCAATGCACTGCCCAGTCAGACGCAGCCCAGGAAGCCTGACTGTCTTCCCATCCACGTTGCCCGCAAAGAAGAAGTCCACCGGGTCCTTGTCGCGGGACACGCCCGGGGGAAGGTATACGCTGCTGTTGTACGTCTCCACCACAGACAGCTGCGTCGTCCATGACCCCGCACCTGTCCCGATCTCCGCATACGCGTCCACGGCGCCCATCAGCGCTGCGTCGAGGGCGAACGGCGAGATCGTCGCGTCCACATTGACAGCTATGGTGCGAATGGGATACCCGCGCGCGAGTACAATAGGTGTGACGAGCGCGGCGAGGCAAGTTACTGCGCAGAGCAGGAAGTGCACGGAGAGTCGGACGCGCAGACGTGAGGCGGCGAGGACGGTGGCAAGTATGCCGATGGGACCCTGAAAGGCGCGATCGGAAATCCAAAAGACCTCAGCCCACGTGCTGGGGGACGTACGCGCGGAGTGCAGCGCCGAGACGGAGACACGGGCGAGGTGCATGGCGGTAATGGCGCCGTGGCCTTGCGCGAAGACTGTGATGAGTAGGCTTGGGAGCTGGGTGTATCCCCAGGGCTGAGATATACTTTTCGGCCCATGCGAGACGGCGGATTCGAGCAACCACAACAGGACTATGATGAACACAATCCAGACGAGAAGGAAGAGGAGGGAGGCGGGATAGTAACCGAGTCTTCTGTCGTCCTTTCTTTCTCGGGAGAAAACTGGGAGGGTTTTCAGCTCAGAGGTGTCTGCCCGAAAGTAGGGATTTCCTTTGGCGACGCGATTCGGAGAAAGGGTAGGTGGGGGGGAGTCAGGTGCGACCTCGGCGTACGGATTGTACGAAGGGCTGTGGTCGTACTGAGCCATTATAACCTATCTCGCCCATTCAAACCGGCAGGAAGGTCGTGTCGATGGACGTACCAATTATCTGGCGACCTTCAGCAACCCACCCAGAGAACGAGGCTGCGTGGGGGTTGGTGCTGGACATCGCACACGTTTATCTTATACTTTAGCCGGTGTCAAATCCAAACACTGCGAGCTCACGGTGTGGAGTGGTGCCTTTTTGTTGCCGCGGCATCGCTTGACGATAAACTCGGAAGGTCGTTTGACTCGTTTCTTTTCCATCTGCATATTTTCACAGGTTTTTGGCAAGCTACCGCGGCTAAGGATCCACCTTGTTGTATCGTCCAGTTGTCCAATTCATCGCCAGCCGTTCAGCTGACATCACATGGTGCTAGCGGGGAGAGCTTGTCTATTCCAAGTCTAGGGATATTCGGAAACCTCGTGCGATCAAGGTTTCATGCGAAAAAAGCGGGCTGCGGAGGTCCAGCGGTTCTGAACTAAAAAGAAAATTGAGGGATGCAAGAGGGATGAGGCGCACCTTCGCACCTTTCTGGACCGGTGAATGGAGAACCCAGCCACCGTACGGAGCTCAGGCGAGGAGGTTGAAGTTGAAGAAAGCAGGGCAGATCTCCGTTCGGATACCTGTAATTGATGCTACCGTACATATCAAGATAGGCGCCGTCGCAGAGTCACGAGTGTACAAGTATGGGGTTCACAGGGCCAGTCCCCAGGCACATTGGAGCGAGACACTCTTGAATGTTTCGACTCGAAACATTTTCGACGTCGCGGAACCAGCCTTCCGGCAGATTACATATGCTTGTCGCGTTGCGTCAAACAGTATCACTTTGTCGAGTGTCGTTGCCGGTCCAGTGTGCATGGCTGAGAAGGTTGATGTAGCATGGGATGGTTGTGGGAGGAGCACAGAGCATTCGGCGTTCAATACCTGTTCTGATGGCCGGCGGCGTACTCCAACCGTGGGATCATTTCTTTGTGCACCTTAGGCTTTTGTAACCTACCACGATGAGTCGACGCAGGAAGACCCGCAACGCAAAAATTGCATCCAACCCGTCGTCGGTAGGTATCTCATCTGCACGCCCAGATTCCACCAACTATAAACCTCACCATGACAGAACAACGCTGGTCCTGTACCGTCACTACCGGGCGTACGTCGAGCAGCGGCAACATTGCCACTCCAAGAGTTGCCACTGAGATTCCGCGCAGACCTCCTCCAACGCCGATGCCTTCGGCGAGGAGTTTGCGGGGCTCACAGAAGTAACAGTGCAACAAATCATGGACGAAGTGGCTTTGACTTCGGCCATGACCCGGGCTCAAGTCGAGGAAAGACTCGAGTCGCTCAAGCAAACGGAACCGGAGCTGTTTAATGCGGTTGGTACTCTGAAATCCGGTGGCCAGCCATTCCTAACTCTCATCTAACAGCTTTCGCGCCCCGCCGACGACGCCGGCGACGATGTTTCCTACATTCGCGTCCCGGGAACGAATTTATGTATCAGATTTTATCCTGGCGCCGCTCTTACCTCTGGCAACCGGTGGTACTGTATGGACCTGTACGACAGAGCAGCACAATGCGCGACGGTGATCCCCCGCCACTATTGGTTTTTCAAAAAGCAAGGCGACTACCTCAGGTCCTCCGCCGCCATCTATCCAGGTCGGGCCGATGTACGAATGCGCACAATCGAAAACATTCTCAGGGACTCTTCTGGCACCGCTGAGAAGTTCATAGTCGAGGAAAATAACCTCTGCTACCTCATGCGGCCTGCTCCCCACTCGACCCTCCATTTTGTCGTCCCAATTCGCCAGCCGCCGTCATACGTTGCGCGTGCCACGGCTATGCCATGAAGTCGCAAGGCTCGCGTCGACAAGCGTTGCATCTAAGCAACATGTAGAATTGTCCTTTGTACTTCCTTATAACTATCCTGAATTGTATTCGGACGCCTGTTTAGTTACTGACCAGTCCGAGTTTCCCGTTTCCAACCTCAAGTCTTGGATGCTTGCTTATCATGTATTGTATAGCTACGAATCGTGGTTCGGATTCAGTTCTATCTTATGTGTTTAGTTCCTCAGATCGCTCACTTTCAACTTGAACTTGTGTGTGATTACAACCATGCACAGCACAGCCTGGATCAAAAGTTCAACTTCAATTTCTCTTGAGAGGAGCGACTGCGAGGGTCAATTTGCGCTGCCAGCTGGACCTTTCGTCCTTGCGCCATCACGATCGGACTCCCACTGGAAGCATCCCACCTTCTTGAAGGACTATATGCCAGCAGCGATAACCAAATTCGGTTCGGCGGCGAGGCTGGCACCATTCAAATCGGTTCGGCGGCATGGCACCATTTCTAGTCTCTTTGACCCACCTACCATGAATTCCTCTGCCCAGTCGACGACACCGAAGTCAGATGGCTCTACCAGAGTCGCGCTGGTAACTGGGGCTGCGCAGGGCCTCGGCCGCGCCATCGCGCTCCGGCTGGCAGTCGACGGGCTTGACGTTTCAGTCGCTGACCTCGGTACCAAGATGGATGCGCTCCAAGAGGTCGCGGGGGAAATTGAAGCTGTCGGGCACAAGGCAGTCGTGATTGCATGCGACGTAACCCAGGAAGAGGAGGTTGAAGAAATGGTTGAAGCGACTGTGACTGCGCTCGGCCGCCTTGACGTCGTGAGTCGGCGTTCGCTTCGATTTTCGAAATGGTATATCATCTCATCCGCAATCCAATTTCCAGATGGTAGCCAACGCTGGTGTGCACTTCGGAGTCAACTCCGTGTTGGATAGTGGGTTAAATGGACGATTCTTGGACGCGGCGCTGATTGGACCCCAGCCAAAATTGAGGATTGGGAGAAACTTTGGGCGGTGAACGTTAAGGGGGTATTATTTTCCTACAAATATGCCGCCCGCCAGATGGTGAAGCAAGGCACTGGGGGCAGGATAATTGGTTGCATCAACTTTTGCTTTGCATTGTTGCTATTCAGCTGACTATTCGCACGTAGGTGCTTCCTCGCTCTGCGGCATGCGAGGTATGTCATAAGCCTACAAACGGCGGGATATCTGCTGAACTGTGTTCAGGCTTTGCGGGGTTAGGTGCCTACTGTATCTCCAAGGCCGCCGTGCGATCCCTGACCCAAACCACCGGTATGTTTTCTCTAGGACATATTCCTGGTCATAACATTCCACCTCAGCTTTGGAGCTACGAGAGCACGGCATAACCGTTAATGCATATGCACCAGGAGTGATTGAAACCCCTATGAGTGAGTTTTCAGCCACTCTCCACCTCACCAAGGTCCCATCTTACCACCTATGATAGCCACCGCCGAATTAAACAAGAAGCACAGTCCTGGATTCGGTGTCAGACAAGTTAAGTGATGGCTGGAAGTTCACTTGCTTCAAGTCATCGGACTGACGATTCGGCAGATCCTGAGATACGAGGAAGAGATCCGGACGGGGCAGCCCGCTGATGTAGCGGTTGTTGTGTCATTCCTGGCCGCCCTCGACTCGCACTTTGTCACCGGTAACCGTCAACCAGACAAAGTACAGATGATTGTGAGTTGACACATCCTCTCTCAGGCCAGACAATTTCCGTCAACGACGGAGCCTACTTCTCGTGATTTTTTGGAGAAAACGCGGAGTAGTACTGATATCTCATGAACGACTTGGAAATTTAGTTTGATTATTGCGGTCGAGATTCCCACGGTTGAATTTCCTGCCGCTTACTTAATGCCGGTCCATATTCCAACCGTGGGACTTTTTCCTTCTCTGAGCAGAATGATATCCACCCGGTACGTACCTCGTCGAGGATACGACATTGAGAAATATATGACGAGTCCAAGGCTGCTGCCAGCGTCTCAATCCTCAAGTTTGCTCCTCACCACCGTCGTGACGTCGCTCTGTGCCGATTATTGTAAGCACATCTACTTGCAACTTGCCCCTAAAATTAATTCTCATCTAATTGATATCCAGTGGCCGCCTCCATCGACGAAACGGCCGAGCGGTACTCCATCCCCAAGCCATTCATCGGTTTGATCTTCCTGCCCATCGTCGTAAGTCCGACGTTTATTCATCTCTTCATTCATCTTTACTCGTTTGGACTAACTGAAATAATTAACGCGGGCAAACGCCGCTGAACACGTTACCTCGATGTGGATGGCGCTCAAGGTCCCCAAAACTTTTCTCCCGATCTTCGAACCTGGCTGATGTGGTTTGACATGTTTCGCTAGGGAAAGATGGAGTTGACTATTGGGATCTGCGTCGGCAGTTCCATCGTAAGTAGCTACTTCTCGTCTATATTTTTCGCGCTCAGCTTAATAGCAAATCGCTACATTCGTGGTGCCGCTGCTCGTTATCGTCGAGTGGATATATGTTACGCCGATCTCGCTCCCGCTCGCGTCCACTGATATATATTGAAATTACCTCTCAGCGTGGACCACGAACTGATGCTGTTCTTTGCGAACTTCGAGGTGGGTATTTCCCTACATACCCATACCTCCTTTCCTGGATGATTAATTAATTAATCGGCCGTGGTAGACCATCACTCTCTGTGTTCCTCGTGAACCCGCTCATCCAGTGAGTCACTCGCTCACAGATACTTGCGCTCAAGAATCTTGGTGCTGACTTTCGACTCAGGGACGGCAAGTCGAACTATAGGGAAGGATTTGGACTTTGCATCTCATCATCCCATGTCCCCTCCCTCTAGGCTCGTCACTCTATACTTCGTCATCGCCCACGCCTGTACGTCCTGTCCTCCCTTCCTCACCTGCTCGAAAAAAACAACCTCGCTATGTCTCAGTTTGGGTCACCGACTAGCTTACCCTCCAACAAATAACCACCAAATGCCAAGTAGCGCCCGCCTGTTCCGCCAATATATATCCCGCTGCCCGCGTTTCGTTCTCTCGACTGCGAATTTCCTATCTACATATCGCCGTACATATGACTCGTTCAACCGGTTGACAGACGTTATTGGATTCGGAATCTAGACTCGTTCAACTGGTTGACAGACGTTCAGTGAGAAGCGGTTTATTGTGGTTGAATTGTGCAAGTCAACCCGTGGGAATATTGTCCGCCGCTCGTTTGAACAGGTTCAATAGATAGAGAAGCACTTGGTATATATTTACATAGATGTCTCGATACACGATTCAAATGTTACGATTCCCAGGTGGCATTTGATAATGGTTCAGAAGTATGCGCTGTCGTTGACAGAGATTAACTGGCCGAGTAAGAGGCTTCAAGTTGTTGAATGCTCGAAGTTGATTCTTAAAAGCCTGTGAGATGATTCGGGGATAAATCATTGGCACTTAAGGAAGTTTCGGAGACTGAGAAAGTAGTGTATAGAACGAACCCGGAAACGACTCAGTCGTCGAAAATCTCCCCCCTCCAAATCGAGGTTGAACCAAAAGTTGAACCAGGATTGGTAAGCCTGGCTGTGTTGATGCCATCATTCTCAGCTCTTCCACCAACCACTCCGGCGTGTTCGATATCTCTCCCCCTCTCACGGCTGGCTCTCTCCGCACATTTCGCAACAACGACAGAAATCGTCATTGAAACACTGATCGAGCGCCTCGTAGGAGGAGGAGGGGGAGGAGGTAGGGGTTGGAGTGGAGCCAAATTGTCTGGCATCGAGAAATTAGGGGAGCGGAACGGAACCGTTTGCTGCTACGGGCGGGTGTTCCGCCTGCGGGTGTCTACTACTTCCACCGCTGGCGCGGTTTCTCGTTGGGACGCGTCGCGACAAAGTATACAAGCCACCGCCGGAGACTCTTCGCGCTGGATTGAATGCGCGCTCTAAATCTCGATGCATTTTTCTCCCCCTGGCACAGGATCTAACAGGAGCCCGACTCCAAGGGGTACCAGGATCGCTCCTCGCTCCTCTGAGCGGGCCACGGTATAAAAGGCGAGCAATAACTACCTCGTTCTCCACCCACCTCGACACCTCCATCTCGAGCTTTAATCTGCAATGGCATTCAACAGTACTTTCTTTGTCGTATGCCTCATCATCTTCAACGTACGCAATATCTTCATCCTCTGCTGAATCGTAACGCTTATCCACCCATAGCTCGCTGGCGGCTACGCGCTTAATCCCAATACCTGCCACTCCACCTGCAACACTTGCTCCGGTTCCGCGGCGAACGACTGCCTCAGTTGCCCTACCGGAAAGTTTCTCACCGCCAAGGGTCGGTGTGCCAAAAACTGCCCAGTCGGGAGCTATGGAGATTCCTCTGATTGTGAGTGTTCCCTACTTTCGTTCGCGTTACGAACATGAGTTGAACATCTTCTGGATAGCCAAATGCAAGACATGCGACAGCAGCTGTCGTGCCTGCTCGGGTTCCGCAGCGAACTGCAACGCTGGCAGTTGCGCTACCGGATTCTATTCCACCCCCACGGCGGGTCAGTGCGTCGCAAACTGCCCCGGGGGTACCTATCTGGATTCCACACTCGGTGAGTTCTTTAATAGGTCTCGTCCACCTTCACAGGTTTAATGCTTTCCGTATAGCTGCTTGCAAAACCTGCGACAGCAGTTGCACTACTTGCTCGGGCGCCAGCTCAAGCAGTTGCTTGAGTTGCCCAACGGGATCGTACCTATCCTCGGGTCAATGCGTCCTCACCTGCCCGACTGGCACCTATGCTGACAACGGCGATCGTGAGTTGGCTCTTATCGTTCGTTCCGACTGCAATTGACTCCGTTTAGATACGTGCAAAACCTGCGACAGCAGTTGTAGCACCTGTTCCGGCTCCGCGTCAAGCAACTGCTTGAGCTGCCCTATGGGATCGTTCCTCACATCCTCGGGCCAGTGCGTTACCACCTGCCCCACCGGTACCTTCGCCAACGGCGCGACATGCTCCTCGTGCGATAGCTCGTGTGCGACGTGCAGTGGAGCCTCCTCCACCTGCCTTACTTGCCCGTCCAACTTCTTCCTCTACGCGGGCGCGTGCGTTTCGAGCTGTCCGGAGGGTACAGTTGTGAACGGAAGTGCGTATTCACGATTCTTCGTAGTTGCGAGGACTCACAAACTCCCTCCAGACACCTGCGACGCGTGCGATAGTACCTGCGCGACGTGCTCGGGATCCACCTCGAGCGATTGTTTGACCTGCGATTCGCCAAAGCTTCTCAGCTCAAGCCAATGCGTCGACACCTGCCCCACCGGTACCTTCGCCAACGGCGCGACATGCTCCTCGTGCGATAGCTCGTGTGCGACGTGCAGTGGATCTGGTACCGACAGCTGCCTTACTTGCCCGTCCAACTTCTACCTCGCCTCGGGTGTATGCGTTCAAACCTGTCCGCAGGGTACATATCTCAACGGAGGTGCGTATCCACCATTCTTCGTAGTTGCGAGGACTCACAAACTCCCTCCAGACACCTGCGACGCGTGCGACAGCACCTGCGCTACGTGCTCGGGATCCACCTCGAGCGATTGTTTGACCTGCGATTCGCCAAAGCTTGTCAGCTCAAGCCAATGTGTCGACACCTGCCCCATCGGTACCTTCGTCGACGGCTCGGGATGCACCTCGTGTGATAGCTCGTGTGCGACGTGCAGTGGATCTGGTACCGACAGCTGCCTTACTTGCCCGTCCAACTTCTACCTCGCCTCGGGTGTATGCGTTCAAACCTGTCCGCAGGGTACATATCTCAACGGAGGTGCGTATCCACGATTCTTCGTAGTTGCGAGGACTCACAAACTCCCTCCAGACACCTGCGACGCGTGCGACAGCACCTGCGCTACGTGCTCGGGATCCACCTCGAGCGATTGTTTGACCTGCGATTCGCCAAAGCTTCTCAGCTCAAGCCAATGCGTCGACACCTGCCCCACCGGTACCTTCGTCGACGGCTCGGGATGCACCTCGTGTGATAGCTCGTGTGCGACGTGCAGTGGATCTGGTACCGACAGCTGCCTTACTTGCCCGTCCAACTTCTACCTCGCCTCGGGTGTATGCGTTCAAACCTGTCCGCAGGGTACATATCTCAACGGAGGTGCGTATCCACCATTCTTCGTAGTTGCGAGGACTCACAAACTCCCTCCAGACACCTGCGACGCGTGCGACAGCACCTGCGCTACGTGCTCGGGATCCACCTCGAGCGATTGTTTGACCTGCGATTCGCCAAAGCTTGTCAGCTCAAGCCAATGTGTCGACACCTGCCCCATCGGTACCTTCGTCGACGGCTCGGGATGCACCTCGTGTGATAGCTCGTGTGCGACGTGCAGTGGATCTGGTACCGACAGCTGCCTTACTTGCCCGTCCAACTTCTACCTCGCCTCGGGTGTATGCGTTCAAACCTGTCCGCAGGGTACATATCTCAACGGAGGTGCGTATCCACGATTCTTCGTCGTTGCGAGGATTCACAAACTCCCTCCAGACACCTGCGACGCGTGCGACAGCACCTGCGCTACGTGCTCGGGATCCACCTCGAGCGATTGTTTGACCTGCGATTCGCCAAAGCTTCTCAGCTCAAGCCAATGTGTCGACACCTGCCCCATCGGTACCTTCGTCGACGGCTCGGGATGCACCTCGTGTGATAGCTCGTGTGCGACGTGCAGTGGATCTGGTACCGACAGCTGCCTTACTTGCCCGTCCAACTTCTACCTCGCCTCGGGTGTATGCGTTCAAACCTGTCCGCAGGGTACATATCTCAACGGAGGTGCGTATCCACGATTCTTCGTCGTTGCGAGGATTCACAAACTCCCTCCAGACACCTGCGACGCGTGCGACAGCACCTGCGCTACGTGCTCGGGATCCACCTCGAGCGATTGTTTGACCTGCGATTCGCCAAAGCTTCTCAGCTCAAGCCAATGTGTCGACACCTGCCCCACCGGTACCTTCGTCGACGGCTCGGGATGCACCTCGTGTGATAGCTCGTGTGCGACGTGCAGTGGATCTGGTACCGACAGTTGCCTTACTTGCCCGTCCAACTTCTACCTCGACTCGGGCGTATGCGTTCAAACCTGTCCGCAGGGTACATATCTCAACGGAGGTGCGTATCCACCATTCTTCGTAGTTGCGAGGACTCACAAACTCCCTCCAGACACCTGCGACGCGTGCGACAGCACCTGCGCTACGTGCTCGGGATCCACCTCGGGCGATTGTTTGACCTGCGATTCGCCAAAGCTTCTCAGCTCAAGCCAATGCGTCGACACCTGCCCCACCGGTACCTTCGTCGACGGCTCGGGATGCACCTCGTGTGATAGCTCGTGTGCGACGTGCAGTGGATCTGGTACCGACACCTGCCTTACTTGCCCGTCCAACTTCTACCTCGACTCGGGCGTATGCGTTCAAACCTGTCCGCAGGGTACATATCTCAACGGAGGTGCGTATCCACGATTCTTCGTATTTGCGAGGACTCACAAACTCCCTCCAGACACCTGCGATGCGTGCGATAGTACCTGCACTACGTGCTCGGGATCCACCTCCAACGATTGTTTGACCTGCACTTCGCCAAAGCTTCTCAGCTCCAACCAATGTGTCGACACTTGCCCGGATGGTACCTTCGTCGACGGCCCGGCATGCTCCTCGTGCGATGCCTCTTGTGCAACGTGCAGTGGATCCGGCACCTGCCTTACTTGCCCCTCCGGACAATTCCTCACCAGCTCGGGCCAGTGCGTTCAGACTTGCCAGCCCGGTCAGTTTATCACTACCGATGGGCACGCGTGCCAAGATTGCGCTGCTGGGACGTATAGCACTGTCGCTGGCTCTGGCCCCGATTCGTGCCAAACATGTCCGATAGCTGGCAGTACCTCGCCTCAGGGCTCCGCCTCGGCTGCGGCGTGCGTCCGTCACTGTGCGGCTGGCACATTCATAACTAGTACCGGCTGCACCAACTGCCCGGCTGGCAAATTTAGTGCGCCTGACGCTCAGACTTGCAGTGCGTTTTCTCAACTTTTCACCCGCCGAATTAATATTGATTTGCTTGTCAGGCACTTGTCCCGAGAACACTTACTCCGCTGCCGGAGCTGCCACTTGCACCCCTTGTTCGAACGGCGCTGTTTCCAAGGCTGTGAGTCTAACTCGTCCGAAAGTCCATCGTCCACAACTAATTTCGGTGTGCAGGGATCTTCGAAATGCCGCGGATGTCCCCCTGGCCAGTTCCTGCAAATCGGCCGCACATGCCTCAATTGCCCTCGCAACACCTTTGGCCCTGGGGGCCTGGCCTACTGCTCGAACTGCCCATCAGGCACGCACTCAGCGGCTGGGTCTTCGCAATGCACCCCCAACACGCCCGCTCCCTCGCATCGCGCACTGCCGCGCCAACAAATGATTCTTGCGTGCCCCCCTCGTCAAGAGCTGTGTCCCGTCATGGCCGGCTCGGGTACTTTCGAGTGTGTTGACACCCAAAACTCCCTCGAGTCTTGCGGCGGATGTGTGGGCGCGGCTTCCTCCACTGGTCGCGACTGCTCCTCCATTCCTGACGTTGACGCCGTGCGCTGCAGCAAAGGACGCTGTCTTGTGACCGCATGCCACGGAAACCTCACAGTCTCCGCCCTTGGTGACTCGTGTGTTGAGAACGTGTTTTTCGGCCGCATTTGATGAACCTAAACCAACCTTATCTTCCTACTCATCCCCGCACTATCGATTTCCATGTAACCTAACTACTACTTGGATTCATTAGAACGCATTGCGGAATATACACACATTTTTTTACTCGCTCACCCTGCTCGATCAACTTGAACTTCCCACGGTTGAAACTCCCTTTTCATACTTGTGTTCGATCGCCTCTTGAATCGCAGAAGACTGACAGCTTCGTCTACTCGGATTCTTTCACGCTGTCCCGTGGCCGTTTCCGAGTTAAACGGAACACGGAGCATCGTCTCGCATCGCCGCTTTGGACCCACTTTGGACCGCAGCTCTCACATTGACGACTTTTATCTTCTCGTCCACCTCAAACTCCCTTTGCTTTCATTCGAATCCCTCGAAGCTTCTGCATACCACCCGAAGATGTCCGACTCGGAATTCGACTATGTGATTATCGGCGGAGGAACCAGCGGCCTCGTTGTCGCAACTAGGCTGGTCGAAGACCCGGCGATACGTGTGTGCGTGCTTGAAGCAGGGCAAGACATTACCGCGCAGAGGGATATTATGGTTCCAGGTTCGTATGTTGTGCTCCTACCCTCGGCTCTGTTCAGCAAATTGTTCTGCACTACTAGGACTCGCGTTCAAGAATATATACGGCAACAAACCTGATATCGATTGGGTGTTCAGAACCTTATCTCAACCGAACGCCGATGGACGTTCCATTTATCATGGCAGGTCCGTGGATCGTATTGGTCTAACAGGCCAGCGACTTACTTGGGATCAAGGGGCAAGGCGATTGGAGGAACGAGTATGGTGAGATCTCTCGTCGACAAACGGCTCCTTGGCTAAAACCCAAGTGAGATCAATCTCATGACCACTGGAAGGTACTTGAGTGCAACGTTTGCCATTTCCAACCCTCAATTTCTCCTTAGAGGACACGCAGCCGAGTATAATGGTGCGTTCGCAACTTCTATAAGTTTCTGGCCTCCGAACACATTTGCCCAGCTTTCGAACAACTCGGATCCCCCGGGTGGAACTGGCAAAGTCTGGCGAAGTATTTCAAGAAGGTACAGACCACGAATTTATTTTGAATGATTCAAATAGGCTGACGGTCATCATAAACAGTCGGAGACGTTTGTAGCCACCCCAGAACAGATCGAGAGATACAAGGTCACCCCCAACGCAGATACGTACGGAACAGATGGACCAATCAAGCGCAACTTGCCACGGAGGCCGAGCGACATAGCAGAGCCCTTCCTGAAAGGGCTCGAGTCTCTCGGAATTGCCCATAATCCAGATGCCGTACGCCACTGCACTCCTTCTTGATACCACAACCCTCAAAATATCGCGGTTTAGTTCTCGGGGGATAACCGCGGATGGTCCCCAGGTAATTCCTCCATTGATGCTCAGGCGACACGCAGTTCGTCGGCCTCGGTATGGAATGGTTCGAAACCGACCAAAGTTGACAGCATTCCTGATACACTTGTCTTCAGGGATACTATGAACCGAACAAATCAAAGCCCAACCTGGTCGTCATCACGGGTGCACACGCAACTCGCATCCTTTTCAACGCCCGCGAAGGCGATTCAGCTCTCGTCGCGTCCGGCGCGGAATACCTCAAGGGCGGTCAACGGCAGACCGTGTCCGCCAAACTGGAGGTGTTGCTATGTGCAGGTTTGACGTCTTCATCTTGAATTCGGCCACATATTCAACCATACACGCAGGTGCCTTTCAGTCTCCTCAGCTACTTGAATTGTCCGGTAGGTGCATTTCGTCCTGGCTTGTGTTTCAACTGAAATCGTTGACAGGTATAGGCGATGCGAAGCTCCTTAGCGGTCTAGGCATCGAGGTCCTTCTGGATCTTCCCGGGGTCGGGAACAATCTCCGTAAGAACGTCTCCCTCATTTACGTTGAAAAGTACCCTGAATTCTATATCCAGAGGTTAGCATGTTGGATAACGAGACCGATATGATTGCTCATCTGTCATCTACAGGATCACTTCTACGCCGCTTATGTCGCAGAGACGGACCCAAAGTACGAGTCGATGGAGGTTCTCAAAGATCCCGCCCGCGCTGCGAAGGAAATGAAATTTTAGTAAGCGGCCCCCATTATACACTAATAATGCTCGTACAAATTCCTCACAGCGAAGACACCCGATCCGGATTATTCGCAGCGACCGCCTCGTCGCATTATGGCTTCCTCCCCAGAAAGGACTTCTTTGAGAAGGACTTTGATTTGAGCTCTGTCTCCGACCGCCGTCGGGACGCACAGTGGGACATCCAGAAAGAGTGGCTCGTGAACGATACAGTCCCGTTCTTGGAGTACGTATGTTCATGATGTGCAT
The DNA here is from genome assembly GCA_029281495.1 of Mycena filopes. Lineage (NCBI taxonomy): Eukaryota > Fungi > Basidiomycota > Agaricomycetes > Agaricales > Mycenaceae > Mycena > Mycena filopes. The sequence goes on along the minus strand of JARIHR010000039.1, from coordinate 759,950 downwards.
GCGTCTTGTCTCTGACCTTTGTTCAGAATCGGGATATTCCCTGGGTTCCTTCCCTGTCCCGGGCACACGGCGGAGGACGGCAAGAGCTACTGCTCATTCTTCCTTGCGCTGACCCACGCATTCGCACGCGGCTCCGTCCACATCGCTTCCACCGACGCGCTCCAAGCGCCCGTCATCGATCTCGGGATGCTGGACAACGAATGGGATATGGCGGTTTTCATGCAGGCGATAAAATTCGCGCGCAGGCTGCTGGCTACGGAGAGCATGAGTGGCGCAGTTATCAAAGAAGTTGTCCCTGGGAACGAAGTCAAGACCGACGAGGAGTTGAAGAACTTCATCCGCAAGGTCATCAGCACGACGTTCCACCCGCTCGGGACGGCTGCGATGCTGCCTGTAGACGACGGTGGGGTGGTTGACGCATCGTTGCGGGTGCACGGGACGGCTAATCTGCGTGTGGTGCGTGCGTTAACATGTTTTTCGGCCCTTAAGTGACACCGATGATGCAGGTCGACGCGTCTGTTATCCCAATTCACGTTTCCGCGCATCTGCAAGCTACGGTATACGCTGTTGCAGAAAAAGTCTGTTGTCCGCTCATTCTGCTACGGCCATGCATGCTCATAGTGTTGTCAGGCTGCCGATATCATAAAAGCAGCCCGTGTACCTGAATACTTTGCATAGTTCCCATTGCCTTCAAATGACAGCAGGTGACCCCAGCTCAACTTTTCTAGACGTAATTTTGGGAAGAACTCGTCTACTTCGCTGGAATTGTTCTTTGAACCAAACCTTCGCCGAAAAGTCAACCGTGGGAACGTTCCTAAAAACTTCCGGGTGTTTTTGATGAACCAATTGATATTGTAGTTTGATCTACAAGGGTTGGACTCCTGGTTGGCAGATTGCCAGCTTCACATGTGTCCATAGAAAAGCAGCTACAAGGCATTTGGATTTTCAACCAACCAATATCACATCTTATTCTTATTTCCCACGGTTCGATTTCGCCGAAGTAGGCCAATTGCTAACAAGTAATTCGACGAACGAGGGGGAGTTACCAAATCATGAAGGTGGCCTAATTGAATCCGGTGCGCCTAATTTCTGGAGCTCGGAGCTCTCAAATCAAAAAAGGATTTTGGCAAGAACGATCGGTGACTCGCGCCAGTACAAAACGAATGAGTTTGACAAATAATCGAATTGGAGATAGTCTACGGTTAGAATGGATTCAAGCCGACCCAGGCCTTCTTGTCCTCGCTCCAGTTCTCGGATTCGGCGGCCTCCGGGACAACTGCCCCACAATAATACGCTTCCATAACCCTGAAGGAACCGAGTGTGTCTGCCTGTATCGCGCCCGAGGAATGCTGTGAGGACCGGGGACCGGGAACCAGGTGGATGGAGATCAAATGGTTTGTCGTCTCCCACATAGAGTATCTTCATGGCAACATACTGCGGGTCCGGTCAAGCTGTCTCGGTCCAGGCGACGAGGACAAAGTGGAACACACCAGAATGAGGCAGATCGTGCCTACAGCGGCCGTCTCGGCGCTGCTAGAGGTTTAGATTGTGCCTGAGGATGCCGCCAACAACGAGGACGATGGGAAGGACGGTGTCCGCGGTACTTAGCATGACGAGTCTCTCTGATCTGACACCGCGTCTCGAAATTCAATTCAATCGCCTATAAAATAAGGAAGGACGCTGACGTACCGTATGCGTACGTGGTCGGCTTCGAGCAGTGCAGTGTCCAGGACCGCTGAACGAGTGCTGGTCTGGATGAGCATTCGACCTTTACGCTGCAGGCTCCGAGGGCGATAAGACAACACGACCGAAGTATTGCCCCACATAAGTACCTGAATCTCGCTCCCAGAAGGGTTTGTTTGACGGCATCTTGAATCGGAGTCGGTTGCCCAAAGCGGGATGCGGATAAACGGACTGGTACTGAAATAGATTTGGCGAGGCTTTCAGAATTTATCTGCCTAGAGAGGAAAATTCTCGAGCCTGCAAAATATGAGACGTAGGTTCGTTCATGGATAATGGTCGGCCATACTTACTCGTTTCGTTCCTTTCGCCCCTGACAGGGGATTGATATGCACCGATATATAGTAGACCAGGGTAATTTATTTTCGGGCAATGCGCGGCGATGGACTTGGAGACTTGCGGAGCAGCTGCTGAGTGGACAGTGGCCTGATTTTGACTTTGGCTGAGGAAGACACGGACACCGAGATGGTGAGCGAATATTGCATCGAGGGACATGGTGCGAGGTCGCTGGTATAGGCTCCAATAACTCGAGTATCGACCGATAGTGCGCGCGCGGACCGGTGTCTGGCAGTCGCGCCATCCTGTCAAGCCGGAGGGTAGTTACAGCGAGGGCAGTGTCGATAAACCGGCCGAGGTGCAATGCGAGCAATAGTGGACGGTTCCGAATGAGCTCGGGCTCAAGGGGAAGGTCCAAGGGAAAGTCCAGGCATTTTCCTTTAGGCAGAGAGCACTGAGCAAGCAGGGGCCAAAAGCACCAGAGTAAGTATATAGAAACTAGAAACCATTCAGGGTTTACTAGCACAAGTCACGCCATTCCCGAGTCCAGTCGGAGTTGGAGCTAGAGCGAGGGGCGTCGTGCCATTCATTCGGCGCGGTCGCGGTGTGAGCGGGATATGGGTGTATGGTTTCAAAGTCCGCCATAACGGCACTGTCATTTGGGATCATTATCGTGGGAACAGAGCCATCTTTGGTCTCAACACCGACGACGACGACCCCGCCGCCGACGCCGACGATGCCCAGCAGACACAGGCAAGACGCCGACCCCACTGTCTTTGGCATGCCATTGAAATATGTGTCGTGCGTGGCCTGCTCTGTAGAAGGGTACAAAAATCTGATGTCCTTTGCAGTCTGGTCACCCTCGCCGTCCAAAACGCCGCTCTGTCGATAGTCATGCACTACTCGCGGGTGTCAACCCCCCCAGCCCACGCATACTCTCCCGCGTCCGCTGTGCTCCTCAACGAGCTCCTCAAGGGCCTCATCTCATTCATAATCGCCCTTGCCCGCGTCCCCGCCGTGTCTCAGCAGCCCTGGCACCGCATGTCAGCCCTACAAGTCCTCTATTCGCTGCCCTATCCCTGGACACCCCCATTTCTCGCCCTCTGCGGTGAAATTCTCTCCGCAGACTGCTGGAAGCTGTCGATACCAGCGATACTATACGTCATCCAAAACTCCCTCCAGTTCGTCGCGGTCAGCAACCTCCCCGTCGCGTCCTTCCAGGTCACCTACCAGCTCAAGATTCTCACGACCGCCGCCTTCTCCGTCGCCCTCTTGCGCCGTAGACTCACCCCGTCAAAGTGGTTTTCCCTATTATTTTTAGCCCTTGGCGTCGGCATCGTCCAAATCCAATCCTCTTCGCCCACCCCCCGCGAACACGCAGTCGGCAGCGCGCACGACTCGGCCCCCCACATGATGTCCCCCCTCAAGGGCTTCGCCGCCGTCACCCTCGCCTGCTTCACCTCCGGTCTCGCCGGCGTGTACTTCGAGATGGTCTTGAAGGGCAGCAACACCACCGACCTCTGGGTGCGCAACGTTCAGCTTGCCCTCTTCTCCCTCGTCCCCGCGCTCCTCCCCGTCCTCCACACCCGCGCCCACCCCTTCCGCAACTTCTCCCCCTCTGCATGGGCCACCGTCGCCATCCAGGTGGTCGGCGGCCTCCTCACCGCCGTCGTTATCAAGTACTCGGACAACATCATGAAGGGCTTCGCCACCAGCCTCAGCATCATCCTCAGCTTCCTCGCGAGCGTCGCGCTGTTTGACTTTCACATCACACCGAGCTTCGTCGTCGGCGCGAGCACGGTACTGGGTGCGACGTGGGTGTACAACCGGCCAGAGGGGAGCGAGCCGCTACTCGCGATCGTCACGCTGCCTGCCGCGGATCGCAAGTCGTCGATGGGCGGGTTCGGTAACGGGAAGAGTCTCGGCCTCGCTGGCCTCGGCCTCGGCGGAAATGGCAGCAGCACCGCGTCAGGCCGGTCTACGCCTTTCCCCGGCACCCCCGTCGACGGCTCGGACCCCATCCTTGGGCACTTTCCTGCGACCAATGCGAACGGGAAGCGGGACAGCGGGTCCCCGATTCCGAGTCCGCGGCTGTGGGGGATCAGCAGCAGCACGACGGACTTGCACGCGGCGTCGCTGCACCGGTCGCCGTCCGCGGCGTCGCTGTTGGGCGTTGGGTCTCTGTCGACTTCGCACAACAACAACAGCAACTCGAGCATCGCGTCGCCGTGGGGCTCGCCGTACGCGACCCCGTATCCGTCGCGTCCGCCGTCACGGTCGGTGTCGCCCATGCCGCCAGTGCCGCCGCCGCCTCCGCAGCGGATATCGCTTTCACATTCGGGGGGGAGTCAGGGGAGTCCGCCGCGCTATTCGACGGGGTTGCATCCGCTTCCACACCCGACGCAGGAGGGCCAGGGGCATGGTAAAGGGCGACCGTGAGTGTGAGCGCGCGGGCGGATGGGACGAGGAAAAAACGCTGCGCTGCGCGGGACGCGGTGTGGATATGTAGATGCGCCGCACCGTGGCGCGAACGGGGAGCGGAGGAGGCTTCGACGCCGTAAAACGAGTACGTGCGGGGCGCGGGCGCGACGAGGAAGGAAGGGAGGACGATGAATAATATAGACTGCATCTGCTGCATACAGCATACCGGTACCACACCTAGTAATGACCACGACGACGACAATCGACCTCGCACGACTCGCGCCGGCGCCCGCCCTTCGGCATCTTGCTTTCCGCACCCGGCACCCCATGGACGACGACTAGTACAGTTACTTCACTATTTGGCTTTTTCCTCCTTCACGCCTTACATACCTTGCATTGCAGCCATTATCCACTACTACTAGAGTTTTTAACTTATACTTGGCCACCACACACACTCACCTCACCCAGGGCCTTCGCTTCGCATTTATCCCTCACGTTACAGTTTATCCCCACGCACGCACATTTTTGGTTCGACCTACCTACCTCATTTGACGATTTAGATTGACTTGGCTCGTACATACTTTACTACGTTAGTGTACATCCTTTTTTTTTGGTTATTGACAACAGCACGTTGAGATGGAAGAGGAAGCGAGAGCGGGAGGGATCGATGACGAGTGACGACGGACGCGATCCAAATTGCGCGTGTGCGCTCCATGATTAGCAGTGCGCGTTTGCATGCCAGCGCGCGTATGCATGCGATGGACGGACTTGGGCTCTTGGGAGCGACAGTCTAGGCGTCCGTCTCTACGCACAACTGCGGACGAGAACCTACGCGCATAACATATGCGCCCGCGGGATCGGCATTCAAGATAGACTAGGTACATGGCGCGCGTGTACGACACCGATTTAATCCTAGGTTTTTTTGGTCCGAGAGGGTGCGCTTGATCCAGGTCTGGTATAGTTGTGAGGGGATCATCAGTATCGCGCCGGGGCGGCACAGAAAACATCATCGCATACCGTATACGGCGACAGCCAGCGAGAGCGTGGTACGCGGCGAGAGAAAGCGAACACCCAGCGAGTTAGAAAAGCGCCGTTCGGCATATATGTACGGATGGAAAAAGAACGACCAGCGGCAAGCAATGGGTCGACGGGCGAAGGCCGGCAAACGACGGGCACCCCGGCGAAGACGTAGACTGGACGAGGGTGCGGATGGCCCAACGGGAGGGAACGAGTGAAACGCGAGTTGCGCGTGGCCCGATTCTGCGGTGACCGCCAACTGCATTTATACCCCGCCAAGGTACCGAGGACGACCCTGAACAGCATGTATCCCGACAAAAGGCAGGGAATCGACGAAGAAGAGGGATGCGTGAGCCAAATCTTCGTGCTGGCCTTCCCCGCATCCTCCTTCAGGTTTTCCACAAAAAATTTGAAGAGCCTCGGCAAACAGAAGCGAGAGAGAGAACAGCGGAAGTGAATGTGTGAGACTCAGTGGTGGACCAGCTTGGAGTGTGAGTCCCGCGTCCCGTCGAAGGGTGTGCACTGTCCGATGCTTGAATAAGTCCAGGATGTCGTCCAGATCTTCGTGCAAATCTTGAAGCGCGCAGTTGAGGCGCGTTTGAAGGGTGTTTGTGATCCTCGATTAGAAAGCTCTCCGGAATGGCAGAGAAAATGTTTGGATGGTACAAGAACGCGGTAAGCGGACGTTTGGGGCGCGAGACTGTTGTGGCACGAAGCAAGCGATTGCAGTAACATGTCACACTTCGCGTCGTCCCTGTCCCTATCCGCTCCTCCAACCTCTCTCGGTGCTCCGACAACCTTAGGCCGCTCATACCTCGCGTCGGGTTGTCTCAGATCTTTTCTGGGCTTTGACTGAGTCTGGAACGCGCCTCCTTGCGCTGGGACTGGATCGATTTTGAGTCCGGATCGAGTCAAGATTTGTGTGTGCTTCTGCCTACCAGCACTGTCTGGGAGGTCTCATTCCCAGCAACAGGACGTACAGCTAGAGATAAGGACCCGCGCTAACTCAACGCAGCTTCGTCTCCCGATTCTACAAAACAACTAGAACTTCAAGATGGTCCAAAAGACACAGACCTCTGGCCCCTCCCAAGCGGAGCAGCTACTTCGCGTAACGTCCGGCATTGCCGCAGAACTCATGGCCGCGCACGATGCCAACGAGTCCGTCTCGCTCAACACCATCCGTGCCAAGATCAGCAAAAAGTTCGCATACGGCGGCGTGCCCCGCCTCGTCGACATCATCAGCGCGATCCCGGAGGAGTACAAGGCCGCGCTGCTGCCCAAGTTGAAGGCGCGCCCAATCAGAACCGCGAGTGGAGTATGTGTTGTGACTCTGTGGAGGATTTTTTTTTACTCATTCGCGATAGATTGCGGTGGTCGCGGTCATGTGCAAGCCGCATCGATGCCCGCATATCGCGATGACGGGAAATATATGCGTCTACTGCCCCGGCGGGCCCGACTCGGACTTTGATTACAGCACGCAGAGTTATACGGGGTACGAGCCCACCAGTATGCGTGCCATTCGGGCGCGGTACGACCCGTATGAACAGACGCGCGGCCGGGTGGAGCAGCTGAAGAGTCTGGGGCATAGTGTTGACAAGGTCGGTCGTGCATATTTCTACTAGTAAATTGCCGAGCTTATTGGGCGGCAGGTCGAGTTCATTGTGATGGGCGGGACGTTTATGAGCATGCCGGAGGAATATCGCAGCAAGTTCATCGCGCAGCTGCACAATGCCCTCTCGGGCTTCACTGGCACTGACGTCGACGAAGCTGTTCGGTGAGCCGCTCATTCCACGGCTCCCGTTGTTTTCCATGACGAGTCTTGTAGGTATTCCGAGCAGAGCAAATCAAAGGCAATTGGAATAACAATCGAAACACGGCCAGATTACTGCCTACGACCACATCTGAGGTATTACCCCTTCACTCTCTTTTAACGCTCTAATGTACCTTCTCAGCCAAATGCTCCGCTACGGCTGCACCCGGCTCGAAATCGGCGTCCAATCCGTCTACGAAGACGTCGCACGCGACACCAACCGCGGGCACACCGTCCGCGCCGTCTCAGAGTCCTTCCACCTCGCAAAAGACGCCGGCTTCAAAGTCGTCGCACACATGATGCCCGACCTCCCCAACGTCGGCCTCGAGCGCGATCTGGCGCAGTTCAAGGAGTACTTTGAGAACCCCGCGTTCCGGAGCGACGGGCTCAAGATCTACCCGACGCTCGTCATTCGCGGGACGGGGCTGTACGAGCTGTGGCGGACGGGGCGGTATAAGAACTATACGCCGAATGTGCTGGTGGATGTGGTGGCGCGGATACTGGCGCTGGTGCCGCCTTGGACGAGGGTGTATCGTGTGCAGCGGTGGGTGTTCCTTCTCGTGGTTTGGATGCGCTTGCTGATTGTTTGGGACAGCGACATCCCGCTTCCGCTGGTGACGAGCGGCTGCGAGAACTCGGGCAACCTCCGCGAGCTCGCGCTGAACCGCATGAAAGACTTTGGGGCCGAGTGTCGCGACGTGCGGTATCGTGAAGTGGGGGTACGTCCGCTTCGTCTCCGTCTCTTCCATTTCGTGTATATATAACCGACTACCTGCAGATACACGAAATCCACCACAAAGTGCGCCCCGAGTCGGTCGAGCTCCTGCGGCGCGACTACACCGCGAACGGCGGCTGGGAGACGTTCCTCTCGTACGAGGACCCGGAGCGCGACATCCTCGTTGGGCTGCTCCGCCTGCGCAAGTGCTCAGAGGAGGGCACCTTCCGACCTGAGCTGGTGAAGAAGGACGGTGCGGAGGGCGGGTGCAGCATCGTGCGCGAGCTGCATGTGTATGGGACGGCGGTGCCGGTGCACGGGCGGGATCCGACCAAGTTCCAGCATCAGGTGCGTCTCGATCAATTTGTTTTGCGGTTGTTGCGATGGACTGACTGGGTGCAGGGCTTTGGTACGCTATTGATGGAGGAGGCAGAGCGGATAGCGAGGGAGGAGCATGGGAGCGTGAAGCTCGCTGTCATCTCGGGGGTTGGGACGCGGGACTACTACCGCAAGCTGGGGTACGAGTTGGATGGGCCGTATATGAGCAAGTCGCTGTAGGACATTGTATCATTAGAGTTACATTATTAGTTGTACAGTATGCGTGCGCTATGGATCTGGGTCCCCCTCGCCCATAACCAGGGTGTGAAAATTGGGGAAGACAAGTTCCTCCTCGACCGTCTTGCGAATCACATCTTGGATGAACCGCTCGACCCGCGTCACGTTCTTCAAAACGTGCTTGTCCGTCTGCCCAATCTCACTCTCGATGTATATCGACGGCAGCAGGCGCTGTCCGACAGGCAACGGTTTCGACGAGCGTGGGTACGAGCCACCCATGGGCGAGTCGATCGCGTCGGGGTCCAAATCCAGCGGGGTGCGCAGCCCATCGAGTGAGTCGCGCTTAGGGCGGCTGACGCCCGCCGCGGGGCCATACGGGTCGAGGTCGTCGAGGATGCACAGGTGCACGCGCTTGCGCTCGCCCTCGTACGCGACGGCGATTTCGCCTGTGAAGATGAGGCCGGTGACGGAGAGCTTTATAGGGAGCGACATGAACATGGGCGAGGGGTAGTTTATGAGGAGGGACGTGGTGAGCGTGATGCGCAGGTCGGAGGGCCAGTTTATGTGCAGGTGCAGCTGGAGGTTGGGGTGCGCGTTGTTTGGCGGGGGCGGCACTGCGGGGTCGGGCGAGGCGTGCGAGGGGTCGGTGTTGGCTTCGCGGGTTAGCGGGCTGTCGAGGGAGGGTTCGCGGCTGGGTTCGCGAGGGATGGGAGAGGAGAAGGGTGCGCCCAGTGGACTGCGATACATGGGTGAATTGGGCCAAACAGGCCCAAGATTCGGCAGACTGCTCATACCCCCGTTCCAGATATCGGGCGGCGCGTGAAGAGATGGGGTAGACGAGAACATGTCCACCGCCCCTGGCCGGCCGTACCGAACGTGCGGAGGGAGGTGGTGGTAACCCAGTGCTTCCTCTCTTCCTGCAGCCCGCCGGGACACCCATTCGAAACCGTCTTCGTCTTCAGCACCCTCGGTGACCTTTACGGGCTCTCCACCAGATTCAGACTCGTCGTCCTCGAGGAAATCCCGGTGTATGTCGCGCAAGTCGACCAATTCGACATCGGGCGACGCGGATCCAAAGTCGAGGGAGGTGACCTCCACGGGGCCAATGAAAGAGGGCCGGGGCGTGCTTGTGAGTTGTCTGTTGAGAAGGTCGATTAAGCTGGACGACAAGGACGCGTCCAGCTTACCCCAGTCGAGGTCTATGGACATTGGGATCGAGTTTGAGAGCAAGCTTGACGACTAGCGAACCAAACAACGCCAGAGTCCGAATTTAGCAATTTCGGGTGATTTTCTCAAGATTTTCTGGAAAAAAAATCGGCAGTGGTTTTGGGTCGTCAATTCAGCAATGCAGGAGCTAAGTACGACCTGCAAATCATAAGGGGTACTAATCAGAAGGGTACAACTGTAAGTTGGACAGTTCCATTAAACCGAGTAAGTATATTGTATCGGAGAGAGCCCTGATATTGATTCAACTGCGATAGGCCTATTGGAACCGAAAAGATCCCCACCAAGACAAAGTAAGAGGCGGCGTTGGAGCCCGTTGCTCCAGTTGCGAGTCCTCCCCAACGCCTTGCGCCTCTGACCCCCAGACCGAATGAGTACATATTGCGAAGCAGGTTCACTCCAGTTGCGAGTCCTCCCCAACGCCTTGCGCCTCTGACCCCCAGACCGAATGAGTACATATTGCGAAGCAGGTTCATGCGTCGCGACCCCAGCAGCCGCTCGCCGTGAAAAAGAAAAATGCATTGGTGTGAGACAAAGCTATTTCGAACAGAATGAAAGGACTGGCTCATTCGCCCAGTCAGCCCGTAGTTATCTCCCGAATAGTCGATACATATGTAGCTGTTTTTCCGGAGACGCACAATTTAGCTCTCCTCAAAGGGTCTTGTGTGCGGAGAGCGATTGGGTGAGTGCGACGCGACAGGCGGAGGAGGCACGGAGGGATAGCGTAGTCAGGAGCTGCAAGGTAGCGGAGAAGCGAATGAGAATATACCACATTAAACGGCAAAGTCAGCCAGACGGTCATATTGTTGAGCTGGGAAGGTGTTGTAGATACCGTGGAAGCAGCCAATGTCTTCGAAGAGGTCGACGCGGTGGTTATGAAGTAGTGGATGGCAAGCTGCAACAATCGCAATCAGTATGCTCATCGACCATCACATCGACTCGGAGGCGGAACACTCTTCCCGTTCGAGCCCCATCTGCGGCGGAAGTATACGGCCTCTCCTTCATGCCGCCGCTGCGCCGCGCCTCGGGCGGGATATCAGCCAAGAAGCGGTCTTCAAGGATTTTACGAGGTAGAAACTCCTCGACAGCGCAAAGACTGTCATGCGCTGGATGGACTGGAAGGAAGGCGGTGGATGGCGGCCGTCGGTGGGTTCGATGGCAAGATATGCTTCGTGGTACTGATGGGAATGGCGAGAAGGTCGAGCCTGCAATGTGACGGCTGAGGTCGGACGGTGGCCATGAAGCACTTGGGTAGTGACAGACTCATAGGAATCCTCCCGCGAAGTGAGACTGGCCGCGTAACCTGTAGAGGACAGTCGAGGACACGAGTAGCCTCAGCCTGCCAGACGTGACGGGGCGCTTTTCGATGGAGTAAGAGACACCCGTGGAAAAAATGAGCTGATCATGAAGGAGTCACCAGCGTCCTCGTAGTTTGTCAAATCTTCCATCCAGCTAGCCAGGAAGAAGGAAGCAAACAGAATTTTGAACGGCGAGAACGACCTGACGATTTCGCAGTCCATGAGGTGGAGGAGGGCATGTTAACGTTTCACAGCCGAACGATTTCTAGTAGCACCCAGAGTCTCAGTTTTGTTGCTTGAAGGAAACGGCCTGAAATTCAATGGCATTGCTGGAAATCTTGAGCGTTGATGCAATTTCATGCCAATGAATAGAATCCGCGAGGAGGAAAGGGTCATGAAGGTAAGAGGCAAGGACGCATACTCGGGAGTCGGCAATCCGAATTCCCGAAATGTCTATCTCTACCCATACGCTTTGAGGGAGTCAGCAACTGGGCGAACTGTAATGCCCACGACGTTGAGCGAAACCTCACCCTCTGACTGGATCTACATCTGCGAAGGAGGAGCTACAATCGTATTATCTTACCGCGGCCCTCCAAACCCATTCTACGACGGGACCGTCCTGCGTCTCAGAAAGCGCGCTTTGGTCGATACGGATGTCGTACCCGACTTGGAGCGAGACGATCCGATAATCGAGTTTCAAGAGAAATGCCTGGAAAGATTGGTCCCTCCAGCGCATCTGCCGCGAATGAAGCGCGTTCTTGTCGGGGCGGATGCTGAGAATTGGCTGCAGTCGATTGCGGCGCAGTGTGAGCCTCTTCGGCCGCTGGAGCGCAGGGGGAAGGACTGCATCGATGAGAAGAGACTCAAAGCCGTGCTGGCCACCGACCTCGTTGGCGGCGAAGGAATCACAGTCGAGATAAAGGCGCGTTCTGATTTCTTTTTCAAAGCGTATATGCTAACGAATTGCGTGCAGCCGAAATGGGGCTTTTTGCCTTCCCCGACCTATTTATCGGATGCTACTCGCCCTATAAAAACGCGGACCTGCAGATTCTGTATGCATTCGCATCTCAAAGCGCTCTCCTCGCGCTACTGCCCCTTGGATTTATTCTCGGGCGACGAACCGCGCATGAAGAAAGCCCTGAATAGTCTCTGGGACGCGTGGTCTGACAGCAATGGCACCGCCAACAACTTCCGAGTGTTTGTGGAGGGAAAGAATATCACCCCTGCTGAGGTGGGCTTTTTTCGACGATCTCCTTCCTCGACTAACATTCGCGCAGCAACAGTCTATTGTCGGTCTCGCAAACGAGATCGCAGACCCAAAGGAAGCAGTCATCACGGCGCTGCTCCCAGTCCTCCTTAACACCCCGGTCCTGCGCACCATCTCGCGCCTACAGCGCACGCTCGATGCCCTCGACATCGAGGGCCTCTCCCCTCTTTGCGACCTCGGGCCCATCGGCGCACAACCAACAATCGCCGAATGGACGCACTTTATCGACGCGTACCTCGCCGCCCCGACGTCGTCCCCTCCTGCCGATGCAGCCCACCTCCGCTACCACGTCCTCGCATACCTCCTCTCCGCGACGTTCAAGGACTGCTCCATCCTCATCCGTGTGCCGGCTGGCACCGCGACCATCATCGACCTCGACCCCAAGGGCGTCGACCGCTTGCGCAAGTGGGAGCAGCTCGACAAGCAGATCGTCGCGCGGTACGCGACGGTTCCAGGCCCCGACAGGAAGGTGTGCCTCGATGGCTGAGTGCGTTCCAAGATGTGTTATTCCGTGTAAGTAAAAGTACATTGTGTTCTCTATCCTATGCTTCAAAGGCTGAATGCAGCCTACAGCGAGAAGGACGCATTTACATTATGCTCCGTCTCATGCCAATACGCTCAAGCGCACTACCAACGGCCATACATCGGGTCCTCTCTCGGCACTTCGCCATTCCACAAAGTGGACTCAGGCTGGAATCCACCATTCCACTCCATTCCAAGCTGTGATCCCACCGATGCTGCGAACGCTGCGTCAAGGCCAGAAGGGACATATGTTGCGCTCTCTATGTTCCTGAGAAAGGCCTCGAAGCAGGCGTCCGCCTCCGACTTTGACCCCGCGGCAAACATCTCGCCGAACTCGTCAGACGGAGTGGCGGGATATTGGGGCGACTGTTCCTCAGAAGAGCCGCTGTCGTCCGTCGAGTACACGGGCGTTGTCCCGACCGGACTCAATTGCTCCTGGTCGTTCTCGCCGTGCATCGCGTCGAATGTTTTCGCCGCAGACGAGGATGCCTCATTGACCGGTTCCAAAGGCGCCGCTTGGGGACGCTCCGCTGACGCCTCGGCCTCCTCCACAGGCGCGATCAACGAAGATGAAGCGGCACCCTCTTCATGTAGCTTTGTCGATTGCTTTTCCTTCCTATTGCGTTTAGGTTTTCTGGGCGTCCCAAGACTTGTGGGTCCCGCCACCCCAGGCACCAACACATCCCACGAATCCTCAATCTGCACCGGCGCCTGAGGATAATAAGCCGGCCCTGGGAGGATGCCGGAACCGCACGCATCCATCGCGCGTCTTCTCGGCTTGTATTTTCCCTGTAGGGCGGCTGGGATCTCCAAGGGGGGATCATAAGGCTTCGCCTGGCTGCGTGCAAGGCGGTTCGAGGGATGCTGGATCTGCGACGAACGGGGGTGCGTGGCGCGGTTGTGCGACGACGGCGCGGCGGTGCTTGGATAAGGATGGGGACGGGGCATGACTGGAAGGTATTGGATGGGCGAAGGATGGAAGTTCTGGTATGGCGCGCTTGTCATCGCTGCTCCGGGCTGGATCGTGTATCCCCACTCGGCCTGGGCGAACGAGGCTTGGAGCGTGAGCGCGTCCAGCTCGGGTGGCGCCTGCGGGTAATAAGGCTCCCCCGAATATTCCCCTGTCCACTGCCTATCTGACGCGGGCCACGCTCCCGAGGCTTGTGTCTGCGCATTATAGGAAGCCACTCCGCTCCCAGACGCTATCGGCGTCTCATGCGAAGACCCGACTCCAGAGAAGGACGACGTAGAAACTTGCTGCTGCAGCGGTAGACTCGTCTGCGGCTGGGTTGGCATTGCCACCACCATCCCCTGCATTGCCAAGTGCAGCTCGAGCGGGGTGGCATGATAAATCGCAGCAATGGTGGCATCCGACGGAACTCCCGAGAACTCCACGACCGAGGATATAGGAGCACTGGGACGAGCGACCGGTGCTGCGCGGTCGCGCTTGCTCCTCGGATCCGCAGCCTCGTAGCTCTCAGACAACGATTGGAGGTTCAAGCACGGGTCACCAGACACCGAACTCTTCAGCGCCGCCAGCTCTTCGCTCGTTCGCAGTTTGGTGATGAGTCCGCGTTGCAATGCGAGTGTGCTGCAGATACGCTTGTCCATGTGTTTGTCGCGCGCTGCCAAGCTCGCTAGCCTATCCGGAGTGAGAATTTCGTTCGTCGGATTGGGGCGCCAGAACTTACCCTTTGCCGCATTGAGGACAGAATGCTCTGACCATCCCGTTTTTTCGTGATTGGGGAGAACAATTGGAGAGTGTGGGGTAGGTTCTGTCGAGGGCGAAATGGTGGAGGTGGAAAGAAACACAAACAACGCGTGATGTGGCGATGTCACAGTATCGTCCAAGCGCCATGACCGCTGAGCCTACATCCCCTCGATAACTGGATTGAAGGGGTGCTTTGTACTCTGCCCTGGCCTTTGTCTTCATGACATCCTCCAAGCGTCGGGCGTCGAGGAAGGCATCAACAATTTGAAGTTTGAAGGTGTCTCTTTCGCGAAATCTCGCAGAATTCAAGGGTCCATGTATTGTCTGGGTTTCGACGTCTATCGGAAGAAGGGACGAGCTGGGGTGTAATATGGAATGACATGGCATTTTGGGCAATGTTGCTGGCACTCGAATCGCCTTTACAGACGCTGCAGTCGTATAGTAACAATTGAATATTTTTTTGGACGGGAACAATCCAAGTCCGACTTTGTTTCATCCTAGCTCCGTCGCACTCCCTAGCCATACGTAGATAATAATGAGGATGAGACACGCAAGACAAGCCTCTGAATAAAACTGTCACTATCATGTGAGCGCGTTCAACCTTAACCCTACCTCGATCCGCCGACTGCTCAAGAAATTCCTTCAGTCCCTCAGTAAGACTTGGTGTTTCAAGTCCCGCCTCTTCTGGTGAACTCGTTCCGCTTGTGTTTGCTCCGCCATGCGTCGAGTTCCCAACTCGGAGGCGCTTTGGCCTGCCATCAAACGGAGAACAATGCAAACGAACGATGCGTCGTCGTCGATGGCCCAAGCAGTTGTATAACTCGTCGTTGACGCTTTCTCTTTCACCCTTCTTCCTCCCGCCATGGCGCCCGTTCGCTCCGTACCCATTGTCTCGAGCCAAAAGCCCTATTCCAAGAGACGCAACGCACAACCACCGACTGGATACAATCTCAAGCGAAAAGTCGACGGCCTTGTCGCTGGTGCTAATTACAAGCCTTTTTATGAAAACACCCATGACGGACCAGAGCCTTACCACGTCCCGGTAAGTCGATTCAGCTGCGAGAGGTCCCAGCAAATATTTAGATGCTTTTTCAGCTATCTCTGCCAGTCCCCGAAGGGCTCCGCCCAGCAGACCCTCGCGGCCCTCCTCTGACCCTCAATGACCTCGAATGCATAAGGTCACTCGGCGGCGGCGCACATGGAACGGTTCTGCTTGTGCAGACACCAGGGCGCGCAGAGCCCAAGGTGTTTGCGCTCAAGGCCATCAAGAAAAAGGATTTGCGCCAGCATGAAGATGTAAGTGCCCGGCGTGCACTCATTCTATGCTCGTCCTTACGCTACGTTAACAGACCAGCCCGGGAGATACGGGCGCCCTTTCCCGTGAACGGAGAGCGTTGGTCGGCATGCCGTGGAACCCATTCGTCTCAGGGCTCCTGCAGACCCTCTACGACGATCGCAATATGTACATGATGCTTGAATGTAGCCCGTGCGGCTCGTTTGACGCGCTGTTGGGAGGATACCCTCTACCCCCCGCCGACGCGCTCTTCTACTTCGCGAATATCGTGTGTGGACTCGAGTTCCTCGAGAAGCAGGAACTTGTCCACCGCGATCTCAAACCCGGCAACATCGTCGTCGGCGCAGACGGATACCTCTCCCTCTGCGACTTTGGCACCGCGAAAGAAGATATCGACGACCCAGCAAACGTAGATTCCTGGTTCGGAGAGGGCACACTCCAGTACTCGGCGCCCGAATGCATCTCGAGCAAGCGCCAGCCGGCCCACATACGCTACGGGTCTGCGATTGACTGGTATTCCGCCGGCGTGACGCTCTACGAGATGGCAACGGGCGAGCTCCCCTTTGCGCCCCCGAAGATGCGCGCGCCAGATGGAAGACTCGTCAAGAACCACCACCCTGGCGATTCGATTGTTGGAATGCGCGTATGAGCGGTCCAGTGCCATGGCCCGCCGACGTACCAGTTGGGCGCAAACTCAAGTCGCTCGTCGAGGGGCTCCTGAAGGTGAATGCGAACAAGCGCTTCGGCGCTCACGGTGTTCAGCAAGTCATGGAACACCCGTGGCTTGCCACCGTCGATTGGACCAAGATGCGCCGGAAGCGCTACATTGTAAGCGCCGCCCGCCTTTCTGTTTTGATGCTGCCCACTCACGCTCACGTTTCCCAGCCTCCTTGCCTCGGATCTCCCGCCAGGAGGAGCAGCAAGCCGCTGAACCCGAAACACTACCCCGGTCTCCATTTCGCCTCTTGATTACTGTCTCGTCTGCCAGTGTAACTTGTTAGATTGTACAACGCATACTCCATTTCGTCTCTTGATTGCGGTCTCGTCTGTGTAACTTGTATGTAAGTATAGTAGAACTTATCACTATTCGCTCGCTTCGCCTCGTGGACAATGTGAAGCTGTTACATTTCTATTGAGCGCACACAAGTGGCAATTCATAACGGATTGAGATACGCCTTTTTTGTTGTGGGATGTAGCCGACTCGCGAGGACGCGTCGGGCGCGGCACTGCCCATTGACAGTCTCACCACGTCCCTCGTAATTGAGATGCTCTGCTGGAGATGGACCCCAGCTAGGATCATCACGCAGCTGCAATCTTTTCGGTTGCAGAATACGATCTCCAATGCCTCGACTTGAAATCACACCCTGATTTCCGACGGCTCGTGGGCGAGGGCAGCATCTCCTCGCCTGGCTGTCTGCTGAGGACGTCATCAGCGCTGATGCGTTCTGAGGTCGCCCGGCTCGCTGCACCTCTCCCTCCGCCGTGCATCTGCGACTCGACAGTCGCAATTCGAACCAGTTGCTCTGATATTGGTGTTTCCTGGTCGCCGGCACTCCAAGTTTCTTCGGAGGCTTGTTTTTTTTATTGGACCCTTGTAGGACGTGCTTTCAATTATAGTTCCAGTTTGTAAATTCCGCGATTGAGGGTAATCAAGTTTTCAATTTGTACCACCGATTATCAGTCTGGCAGGTAGAGGAAAACCACTGCAACCGGATTATCTGGCGTTTTGCGATCTTAAGCTGTGGTGTATCAGAAAGCGTCGGAGACTTTTTGCTACGGAGTTTGGTTGAGTCGTGACACGTTTTTCAACGCCGATTTTGAAAACTAGGCGGTGTCGAGGAACTCATGTGGTAAAATCGTTGTATTGAGTTTGACGCTGGCTTAGATGTGCTACTAAAATGATATCACTACCGTCTGGGGGATTTCACGGTCATTAGAAACACCTAGAAAGCCTTCAATCTTGCGCGTTGAAATTTGAACCAAAGTTGAACTCTAAATCAAGCGATATTCCCACGGTTGGATTCTGGTTCAACTGCACGATGAATGGTGCTCGTCTCTTCTTTAGCTTGCAATCTGGCGGATTATTAGACATGCGGCGAGAGATGACGATGTTCCTGCTCGCGCGAATCACTGAATCAACAGGAGTGAGATGGTCAGGAGCGAGATAAGTAGTCAGGTAGGGTTATCGCGTGTCCACTGCGCACTCGTTCTCTGGACAGTGACCAGTCCACATATGCAGCGAAATACGACGTCCCTTGCGATCAGAGCCCGTTTCACGAGTGAACACCAGCGATTCAAACCAAGAAGTCTTTGGGACTTGGGGAGCTAACATATAAGATCAAGTTACAGTGCTACCAACAGGATTCAATAGAGAAGGTCCTAGTAAACTGGGATTTTATTATCATGTTGTATCACGTTCGCCAGAAAGAACAAACGGACCTAGCGTACTGCCCAGCTTATGAACGGTCGCTCGCGTCCGACATATAAGGCCATGCCTTCGCCCTTCAATCGCTGAAACACGGGATGCGAGTTGATAGCTTTATCGAACGATGGCGTCTCGTCCCGGTTGTGGCGGATTTCGAAGCATTGTAGTCGGTTATCGGTCGAGGTCCATCTCCACGAAAGCATGTCGACAACCGCCGACGCAGTGAAGGTAGTTGATGCCGTGGGTGGGGCGCCTGAAAGTCTGAACTCGGAAAAAAACAAGCGGAAAAACTCCAACGCCGGAAGAAAATCGCGGTGGCCTTTGAACTGGGCGAGGAAGGGTGTCATGTCCATCCAAGGACAGGGCTGGAATGTGAAATGAACGAGCGAAGGACTCGCTTTGAGAATCTGAATCAAGGTCCCCGTATTCGTGGGAATAAGCGACAAGGTTAAGCTGTGGAGTTGTATCTGAGACCGTGATAGGAAGGCGAATAACGGGACCACAATTTCGTCGCTGACCGGGACACTATCCACAAGGCCGAGGGCGAGGCCCTTGAGAGACGGGGTTTGCAGATGATTGAGAATACCGAAAGGGTCCGCAGGGTTTCCGTAATTCCCGTCAGGAAAGGAGAGAGACTCCAGGCGATCGTGGCGTAGAATGAGAGTAGGTAGAGTCGAAAGGGCGTCTGTGATATAAAAGGAGGCATTTAAAAGACTCGGGGAGTTGCGGAGGACTGCGAGGCACGATAGAAGGTTGACGCCATCCAGACGAAGGGTGATGAGGCTCTGTGGGAGCTGTATGCCTGAGCTAAACCCAGAGAAAGAGGCATGTCGCAGCCTCGACGCATCAGACAAGGATAATGTAAATCCATCTTCTTCCTCGGGTAGCTCAGAAACCGTTAAATCGTTCAGTAACGGGAGTTTTCCAGCTACGGATCGGAGGATTGATACGACCGTCGTCGGGTGGGCGTAAATTTTGAGACTCCGCCACTGGCGCGACATCCCAATGACGGTTTGCGTAAATGCATCCGGGGGATAAGGAGGTGGCCAGTAGTAACCTATGGCACCGTCCTCTAAACGCAGCGACAGGGGGGTGCTACACGCTCTAGATAGCCACATCTGATACATCGCGATGTCGTCTTCCGATAGGTGGATCGGGACGACCAAGTAGCTCCAGAGCTCTGGCGTAGATAGCGCAATCGCTCTCCATCGCCGGCATACGCGAGTGAGGACAAGGGGTGCGGTGTCAACGTCGGGGGTGACTGGCTCGAAGTCGATACAGTGAAGGAAGATTTCTGCCACAAGCTCGGGGGGAAGTGGAGACGGAGGAGTCATCGCGGCAAATCGGAGTCGACCGTCTTTCTTCACCAATATTCTCTGGGTCAGATCTGGATTCGAGAGACGGCCTAGCGTCAGAGGAGAGGTCATTGAGACGAGGTCAGTCTGTCGAGAGCGTTACGGTTAGTACTAAGACGGATGGCGAGGACTCGGATGAGATCGAACCTAACGATTGAGGAAGAGTAAGCGCCCCGTCCTGCAACGGATGCCACTTGAGTATAAAGTATAGAGCTGGGGCGTTTAACGTTCAGCAAGGATGGTTGGAGGTTGGAGGTAAGAACTTGGAAAGTTTGGAATCAAGGCCGACACACTTGAAACAATACAACGCCTGAAATCCCTCAGTAAATACGGACTGCGTCGCGTCTACTAGTATTTGACCTTTATCTACACAAAAAATCCCAATATACGGATTACAAGGTTTCAAACACAATATGAAATCCGGACGGTGTCAAATTCGGGCGTGAAACCACATCAGACTTCCTACAGATCTCTTGATCTCGCTTGAACGCGCTTGAATTGGCGCAGCAAGTGCTCAAGTCGCAAGCAACCAAGCCAGGTTCGATTCCCCACAAGTGAAAAAAAAACTTTTGCCTGTAGGACGCTCAGTCGTTTTCATGCCGATTGGAACTCCCTTTTTTTCTGAAAATTTTCTGTTCAGGCAAACAAGTGCATTCAAGCCACTAAAGTGCGCAAGAAATCTGTGAAAAGGCTGATGCAATGCACACTGCAGTCGCGCATGGCACTGGTCGCGGAGTAAATACTAAAGGTGACCGTTTATGACTCCAGTCTCGCCCTGGCAGTCGTCTTGGTCGCCACGCGGGCTCGCGTTCCATTGACTGGAGGAGCGGCACACCACCTGCCGCGGCGCGCTGTCTGTGCAAAAGACCCGTCCCATCCCATCAGTCAAAGTCGACCTAATAGCGGTTCCCTCCAGCCCGACGGTACACGCGACCGAGGCAACATCATCGACAGATTCTGAGACGAATTGCGCGAGTCAGCCCCGGTCCATAGACCCACTCCCAGGCGCAGGCGACGGTGAGCGCGAGCTCACGGTCGTCGACCCGAAGGCGGGGAGCGAGTACGTGTTGGCATGGGGCGCGAACGCACCGAAGGTCCCGCGCCGCTGCCGTTGACGGTTCGCCAGAGAAAGAGTCGCCTATCCTGCCTTCCTCGAGTAAGAGGCCCTTGCGATCGCAGGATGCGCAAACAGAGGCTGCCACAGCGCAGAAGTGCCGGTGATTCGACCCAGGAGTGCTCGGGATTTGGGAGCAATTACACAGAATTATAATCTGGTAGGAATGCTTGCTGCGCGACAATGACCTCGAGGTTGAGCACCGCTAGAATCGTGAGGAGCAACCATCCGATATTCGTGCATCCTCCTCGGATCGCCTCAGCGCGGGTTGGTCGAAGGCAGTCCTCGCCGTTTATTGAAGTAGCAACCGCCAGACGACATGACGTCCTCATCTCGGATGAGGGCGTTGGCTCGCAATGCGACCGTCCGATGCAGATGCGTGAGGTGTTGAAGGTTGCAAGTCGACTCGGGGAATGGTAAATAGAAGGATAGTGATGCGGCGCTGGCAACGGGCGACATATGGAGCTAAAGCCTTTTCCCGCGAGAGGGAGCAACAGTCTCGCTGAGTGGCTGAGGACCCCACGCAGGCTCCTACCCAGCCTCGTGTTCCGGGGTTGGGAGTCGTGACTGTAGCGGCAGTTTTTTTGAATAAATCGAATAAATTCGACAGCCCATCTGGAACTCACTTTTTTTTTTTTCAGTCCCAACCCACTCCCGAGTTTCCGCCTTGGTTGCAATTATGAGGCCTGAAATGTACACACAGAACATGCTGAGGGAATTGGCGTGTCAGACCGAGCCAAAATACGCGTGGACACTGGAAGCCCGCGCGATGTACTACCCACATACCTGGCTCCGACTCGGACTCGTCCAGCCTTGGTCCAGCCTTTTAAAATCCATCGCTTGTCACGCGCCGACTCGGATGCATGGTCGAGCTTTGTAGCCCTGAAAGCCACGCGGACGCACGTTTTGGAGTTCTGGGGGAGCGCCCGGACGGGTGGTGGTGGTTGCGGAGAAGAGCATCATGATGTGCCGCACATCATCAATTGTCAGAATCGGCACGGACTCGGAACTGGCGGGATTTGTGCAGTGCTTCCGTTTGCTGCTTTTGCCCTTAGCTCTATGTACGCATCCGCTCGTTCGTGTTGTTTTCTTTTAATGACCCTCAAAGTTGGCTGACACCGAGCCGTATTGAAGGTCCAATGCCGAGGACTTCGTTGAATATTCTGGCCAGCACTCGTCTAGCCGCCAGCACTCGTCTAGCCGCTAGCGGTCACGTCTGTGTACGGTACGTCGGCGTCCTTCCTTTAGGCAATTGAGTTGAATGTTAATACGACAGAAATGCTCGTCACCGGGTGGGTTGTTGGGTTATTCGATAAGGAAGGCGGTCTTTAATTGAACTTCCACTGTTAGCACTCGGTAAGTCAGATGTCCATAACTCCCTCCCGTCAGTAATATTGTGCTCAAGTAAGAAACCAGGCAAGCGTCCTCGCAGTGAAAGTTTCCGGTCACAAAGTCCGCATGTGGAGTGCGTCGCCGTCCAGTTGCGCACCGAGGCCAGGTGCAACGACCACCGTCATTCTCAGTCTCAAGAACAACTATATCTTGGAGAAATAGTCGGGGTCTACGAAGGAATTTGTAGACACAATCGAACTCCGAGTCATGCTAGTTTGTTCGGCGCTGCTCTCTTCGCCTACAGTTATGGATTTTAAAGACAGCGTCGCCAACTTGGTTCAACCTTTTCACCGGCCTTACGGTGGAGCTCAGGCTCCCCTTCCCGGGGGGAGGGCATATGCGTCACTGCGGGCCTCACAACTTTCCTTGGGCGGCCTAGAAGCGCACTCGGTTCCTTCAAATGGACATAGGTCCGAGCGAAGGACGAAGGCTAATACGTATATTTCTGCGAGGAACAAGAGGTTTGTGCCATCTTAAACCCATTCCCACTTCCAATCTGATCTCACATATCACATTTCCCCGTCCCTCCGCCTCGAACTCGTTTATTTTGTACTGGCGCGACTCGGAGTAAATCGATATTGTTCTTGCCAAAAGCCTTTAATTTGAGCGCTAGAGACATCAGACACCGTGAATTTAGGCCGTCTCCATAATCGAGATGACTCTTCTTCACTCGCCGAATCGTTTATAGGCACTTGACCCACTTCGGCGAAATCGAACCGTGGGAAATGGGAATGTGGGTTGGTTGAAAATCCAACGACTCGACTTGAGGTAGCCTATGAGTTGACCCATCGACTTGCAATATGAAATCCTGGCGCTGCCAGAAACCAAGAGTCAAGCCCTTGTAGACCGGATTACAATTGATTTTCCCATCAAACAAGCGCGGAAGTTCCCAAGGTATTCCCACGGTTGACTTTGCGGCGTGGTTTGGTTGAAAAATCAAATGCAGTTAAGTGGACGGTTCTTCCCCAAAAATCAGTCTCGCTGAGTTGATCAAAGGTCGACGCTATCATATGCAGGATGGAATTCTACAGTGACACCGAGGAACCACTCCTGTTTCGATTATAAAATCGGCAGTCTCGGAGCACAGACCTTTTCGGCAACCGCGCGTACCGTAGCTTGTAGAAGCGCAGAGACGTGGATTAGGATGACCCACGCGTCGACCTGTCTCAGCATTAGCCAAAACCCTGAAATACACGACATTAGTAGACGCACCACACGCAGATTCGCCGTCCCGTCCACCAATGATAAAGGATCAACGACTCCGCCGTCGGTTACAGGCAGCATTTGAAGTCTTCCCGATAGGAGATAGCATCGTTCTAATCTTGCGTATGAGACTCTTCGACTCCCGAATGGTCGGTCTGGCCTTCGTTCCGGAGAAGCCGCTGGTCCACGAGAAACCTCACCATAGTACGCGTTCCTCCAATCACCTTGCCCTTGAGGCCCGGGTGAGTCGCTAGCTTGTGAGACGACCAGATGTTCACGGAAGACCCATTGGCCTTGTGTGGAGGGTTGGTGGAGGTAAGGTTGTGAACCCACTACCGCAGCGCCCACCCAGACGACACAACGGCGGCTTCGGGATATTGTTACGATGACTAGTTGGGCAGGCCCTCGATTCGAGGGGGCGAGACATGGGTTCCGAGAGCAATCGGGCGGACGAGTGCAGCTCGGGAGTTCGTGGGTGTTAGCGCTGGACTGGAATGAGCAGCCCAATCGATATCTGGACATATTCTTGAACCCGAGACTTAGCAGTGGAGAACCGAGGTGATAGGGCCACAGTATACGATAATCCTGCTTCGAGCACGCACTGCGCGCGGCGTATCGCCGGGTCTTGGACAAGCTGAGTCGCGACAACGAAGCCCGCTGGCTTCCCCGCCGCTAATCATGTAGTCAGGTTCCAAGTGGACATTGCTATGTTCTCGGGTAGTCCGCAGGAAACTCTGGGAGTAAGACTGAAGCAGGGGGGAGTTGAGGATGGACAAGGAAACGAACGAGCCGTCGTCACTAAACAGGACAGGAGTTGTTGTCCAAGGTGGGTCCAAAGCGGCAATGGGAGACGATGATCCGTGCTCCTTTGACTCGGAACGTCGCCGGGCCAGCGTAAAAGCTGAGGAAACAAGGCTCTGCCACTCCAGCCGGCGATTCCTGTACAACCTCGAGTGGAGATGTAAAGGGAGTTTCAATCGCGGGAAGTTCACAAGTCCATCGTGTTCAGTGTTAGCGGGTCGTTTTCAGCGAGAGCGGTTTGAAATGTGTGTATTCCGCAATCCGTTGTAACGACTGTATCTACTAAGTGGTAGATGTGTTACGGATATAGTCATAATGAGGGTTGAATGAGCAAGATAGTTGGTACATCAAATGGCGCCAAAGAGCACGAATCCTCCCGCCATACCGGGCACGTCCTCGACGCACGAATCACCAAGGGCGGAAACTGTGAGGTTTCCGTGGCATTCGGTCACCAGGCAGCGTCCTTTGCTGCAGCTCACGGCGTCGACGTCCGGAATAGCACTGCAGTCTTGGCCAGTGGAAGAAGCGGCGCCTACGCATCCGCCGCAAGACTCGAGTGAATTTTGAGTGTCAACACACTCGAAAGTACCCGAGCCGGCCATGACGGGACACAGCTCTTGACGAGGGGGGCACGCAAGGACCATTTGTTGGCGCGGCAGTGCGCGATGCGAGGGAACGGGCGTGTTGGGGGTGCATTCGGAAGACCCAGCCGCAGAGTGCGTGCCTGATGGGCAGTTCGAGCAGTAACCCAAGCCCCCAGGGCCAAAGGTGTTGCGAGGGCAATTGAGACATGTGCGGCCGATGAGCAGGAACTGGCCAGGGGGACATCCGCGGCATTTCGAAGATCCCTGCACACCGAAATTAGTTATTGACAATGAACTTTCGGACGAGTTGGACTCACAGCCTTGGAAACAGCGCCGTTCGAACAAGGGGTGCAAGCGGCAGCTCCGGCAGCGGAGTAAGTGTTCTCGGGACAAGTGCCTGACAAACAAATCAATATTGATTCGGCGGGCGAAAAGATGAGACAACGCACTGCAAGTCTGAGCGTCAGGGGCACTATATTTGCCAGCCGGGCAGTTGGTGCAGCCGGTACTAGTTATGAATGTACCAGCCGCACAATGACGGACACACGCCGCAGCGGAGACGGAACCTTGAGGCGAGGTGCTGCCGACTATGGGACATGTCTGGCACGAAGCAGGGCCAGAGCCGGCGACGGTGCTATACGTCCCAGCAGCGCAATCTTGGCACGCGTGCCCATCGGTAGTGATAAACTGACCGGGCTGACATGTTTGAAGGCACTGGCCCGAGCTGGTAAGGTGTTGTCCAGACGGACAAGTAAGGCAGGTGGAGGAGGTTCCACTGCACGTCGCACACGAGCTATCACACGAGGTGCATCCCGAGCCGTCGACAAAGGTACCGGTGGGGCAGGTGTCGACGCATTGGCTTGAGCTGAGAAGCTTTGACGAAGCGCAGGTCAAACAATCGCTCGAGGTGGATCCCGAGCACGTCGCGCAGGTACTATCGCACGCGTCGCAGGTGTCTGGATGGAGTTTGTGAGTCCTTGCAACTACGAAGAATGGTGGATACGCACTTCCGTTCACAACTGTACCCTCCGGACAGCTCGGAACGCACGCGCCCGCGTCGAGGAAGAAGTTGGACGGGCAAGTAAGGCAGGTGGAGGAGGTTCCACTGCACGTCGCACACGAGCTATCGCACGAGGAGCATGTCGCGCCGGTGGCGAAGGTACCGGTGGGGCAGGTGTCGACGCATTGGCTTGAGCTGAGAAGCTTTGACGAAGCGCAGGTCAAACAATCGCTCGCGGTGGATCCCGAGCACGTCGCGCAGCTGCTATCGCACGCGTCGCAGGTGTCTGGAGGGAGTTTGTGAGTCGAGTCATCGCAACTACGAAGAATCGTGGATACGCACTTCCGTTCACAACTGTACCCTCCGGACAGCTCGAAACGCACGCGCCCGCGTCGAGGAAAAAGTTGGACGGGCAAGTAAGGCAGGTGTCGGTACCAGATCCACTGCACGTCGCACACGAGCTATCACACGAGGTGCATCCCGAGCCGTCGACGAAGGTACCGGTGGGGCAGGTGTCGACGCATTGGCTTGAGCTGAGAAGCTTTGGCGAATCGCAGGTCAAACAATCGCCCGAGGTGGATCCCGAGCACGTCGCGCAGCTACTATCGCACGCGTCGCAAGTGTCTGGAGGGAGTTTGTGAGTCCTCGCAACTACGAAGAATGGTGGATACGCACCTCCGTTGAGATATGTACCCTGCGGACAGGTTTGAACGCATACACCCGAGTCGAGGTAGAAGTTGGACGGGCAAGTAAGGCAGGTGTCGGTACCAGATCCACTGCACGTCGCACACGAGTTATCACACGAGGTGCATCCCGAGCCGTCGACGAAGGTACCGGTGGGGCAGGTGTCGACGCATTGGCTTGAGCTGAGAAGCTTTGGCGAATCGCAGCTCAAACAATCGCCCGAGGTGGATCCCGAGCACGTAGCGCAGGTGCTGTCGCACGCGTCGCAGGTGTCTGGAGGGAGTTTGTGAGTCCTCGCAACTACGAAAAATCTTGGATACGCACCTCCGTTGAGATATGTACCCTGCGGACAGGTTTGAACGCATACGCCCGAGTCGAGGTAGAAGTTGGACGGGCAAGTAAGGCAGGTGTCGGTGCCAGATCCACTGCACGTCGCACACGAGCTATCACACGAGGTGCATCCCGAGCCGTCGACAAAGGTACCGGTGGGGCAGGTGTCGACGCATTGGCTTGAGCTGAGGAGCTTTGGCGAATCGCAGGTCAAACAATCGCCCGAGGTGGATCCCGAGCACGTAGCGCAGGTGCTGTCGCACGCGTCGCAGGTGTCTGGAGGGAGTTTGTGAGTCCTCGCAACTACGAAAAATCGTGGATACGCACCTCCGTTGAGATATGTACCCTGCGGACAGGTTTGAACGCATACGCCCGAGTCGAGGTAGAAGTTGGAGGGGCAAGTAAGGCAGGTGTCGGTGCCAGATCCACTGCACGTCGCACACGAGCTATCACACGAGGTGCATCCCGAGCCGTCGACAAAGGTACCGGTGGGGCAGGTGTCGACGCATTGGCTTGAGCTGAGAAGCTTTGGCGAATCACAGCTCAAACAATCGCCCGAGGTGGATCCCGAGCACGTAGCGCAGGTGCTGTCGCACGCGTCGCAGGTGTCTGGAGGGAGTTTGTGAGTCCTCGCAACTACGAAGAATGGTGGATACGCACCTCCGTTGAGATATGTACCCTGCGGACAGGTTTGAACGCATACACCCGAGGCGAGGTAGAAGTTGGACGGGCAAGTAAGGCAGGTGTCGGTGCCAGATCCACTGCACGTCGCACACGAGCTATCACACGAGGTGCATCCCGAGCCGTCGACGAAGGTACCGGTGGGGCAGGTGTCGACGCATTGGCTTGAGCTGAGAAGCTTTGGCGAATCACAGCTCAAACAATCGCCCGAGGTGGATCCCGAGCACGTAGCGCAAGTGCTGTCGCACGTATCGCAGGTGTCTGAAAGGGAATTTGTGAGTTCTCGCAACTACAGAGAATGGTAGATACGCACTTCCGTCGAGATATGTACCCTGCGGACAGGTTTGAACGCATACGCCCGAGTCGAGGTAGAAGTTGGACGGGCAAGTAAGGCAGGTGTCGGTGCCAGATCCACTGCACGTCGCACACGAGCTATCACACGAGGTGCATCCCGAGCCGTCGACGAAGGTACCGGTGGGGCAGGTGTCGACGCATTGGCTTGAGCTGAGAAGCTTTGGCGAATCACAGCTCAAACAATCGCCCGAGGTGGATCCCGAGCACGTAGCGCAAGTGCTGTCGCACGTATCGCAGGTGTCTGAAAGGGAATTTGTGAGTTCTCGCAACTACAGAGAATGGTAGATACGCACTTCCGTCGAGATATGTACCCTGCGGACAGGTTTGAACGCATACGCCCGAGTCGAGGTAGAAGTTGGACGGGCAAGTAAGGCAGGTGTCGGAACCAGATCCACTGCACGTCGCACACGAGCTATCGCACGAGGAGCATGTCGCGCCGTTGGCGAAGGTACCGGTGGGGCAGGTGTCGACGCATTGGCTTGAGCTGAGAAGCTTTGGCGAATCGCAGCTCAAACAATCGCCCGAGGTGGATCCCGAGCACGTAGCGCAAGTGCTGTCGCACGTATCGCAGGTGTCTGAAAGGGAATTTGTGAGTTCTCGCAACTACAGACAATGGTGGATACGCACTTCCGTTGAGATATGTACCATCTGGACAGGTTTGAACGCATACGCCCGAGTCGAGGTAGAAGTCGGACGGGCAAGTAAGGCAGGTGTCGGAACCAGATCCACTGCACGTCGCACACGAGCTATCACACGAGGTGCATCCCGAGCCGTCGACAAAGGTACCGGTGGGGCAGGTGTCGACGCATTGGCTTAAGCTGAGGAGCTTTGGCGAATCGCAGGTCAAACAATCGCCCGAGGTGGATCCCGAGCACGTAGCGCAGGTGCTGTCGCACGCGTCGCAGGTGTCTGGAGGGAGTTTGTGAGTCCTCGCAACTACGAAAAATCGTGGATACGCACCTCCGTTGAGATATGTACCCTGCGGACAGGTTTGAACGCATACGCCCGAGTCGAGGTAGAAGTCGGACGGGCAAGTAAGGCAGGTGTCGGAACCAGATCCACTGCACGTCGCACACGAGCTATCGCACGAGGAACATGTCGCGCCGTTGGCGAAGGTACCGGTGGGGCAGGTGTCGACGCATTGGCTTGAGCTGAGAAGCTTTGGCGAATCACAGCTCAAACAATCGCCCGAGGTGGATCCCGAGCACGTAGCGCAAGTGCTGTCGCACGTATCGCAGGTGTCTGAAAGGGAATTTGTGAGTTCTCGCAACTACAGAGAATGGTGGATACGCACTTCCGTTGAGATATGTACCATCTGGACAGGTTTGAACGCATACGCCCGAGTCGAGGTAGAAGTTGGACGGGCAAGTAAGGCAGGTGTCGGTACCAGATCCACTGCACGTCGCACACGAGCTATCGCACGAGGAGCATGTCGCGCCGTTGGCGAAGGTACCGGTGGGGCAGGTGTCGACGCATTGGCTTGAGCTGAGAAGCTTCGGCGAATCGCAGGTCAAACAATCGCCCGAGGTGGATCCCGAGCACGTAGCGCAGGTGCTGTCGCACGCGTCGCAGGTATCTACCAAGGAACGTCAGTTTGTGCAGATCTGACGAAAGAAAAACATGTTTACAGGAGAAGGAGTTTGCAGTGGTGCCGCCTGGGCAATTTGGAACGCACTCGCCCTGCTGGGTGAGGTAGGATCCACCCGGGCAGCTGGTGCATGTCGTGGAAGATCCCTCGCAAGTATCACAAGAGCCGTCGCAGAACGAGCATTGGTCGCCGTCGACAAATGTTCTGTCCGGACAACTATCAACACATTGACCGTCAACCGTGTGGTACGGCAATCCAGGACCGCAAGTGGAGCAGTCGTTGGCTGAGGTACCCGAACAGGTATCGCAGGTGCCGTCGCATGCTTGGCAGGTACCTGGATAGCAGTATTAATACGCGAAGGTCGAACGAAGAGGAAAGGCTTACTGGTATCGCTGTTCGCGAAAGTGTTGGATGGGCATTCGTCGACGCATTGATTCGCGTCGTTGAGATACTTTGGCGAAGCGCAACTTACACAGTTGTTCGAAGTGGTTCCTGAGCAGGTTGCACAGCTGGTGTCGCACGTGTCGCACGTGTCTGTAGGATGAAGAGCACCCGTGAGTTCTCGCTACTGGGGAGAAGGGAAAATACGCACGGCCGGCTTCGTTTGGAACGGTCCCGTCTGGACACCTTTGAACACACTCGCCCGAGCCCTCGTCGGGGTCGTAGTTGAGGTGGCGAGGAGATGAACAGCTAGCACAGTTGGTGGCTATTCCCCTGCAGGTCAAACAAGAGCTGTCGCATGCCGTACATCTCCCCTGATCTTCGAGAGCCCCGCCTGGACCGGTGTTGTAATTTTCGAAGCTGCCAGCGGGGCAGCTTGGAACACACTGGCCGTCGCTGGTGAGGTAAATCCCAACAGCGCAAGTGAAGCAGACGTTGGGTGAGGCACCCGAACAGGTATCGCAGCCTGAAGGACACCCTGAACAGGTACCTAGAGAGCAATATTAACACGCGAAGCTCAAACGAAAGGGACGACTCACCATCAGCGCTGTTCGCGAAGGTGCCAGTTGGACAATTTGAACTTTCGACGCACTCGCCCGATTCAGTGTGATACAGTGTCGGGGCGCAGGTTGAACAATCATCAAACCTGCCTCCTGAGCAGGTTCCACAAGTACCATCGCACGGGTCGCACGTGCCTAAGGGATCCGTCAGTCCTTGCAACTCTGAAGAAGGGGAAATGCGCACCCTGGAATTCGTTCGCGAAAGTACCGTCTGGACAGCTTTGGACACACTGCCCCTCGCTCGTGAGGAAGTGGTTGGCCGAGCAGTCGGAGCAGGTCGTGCCATCGTAACAAGCAGCACAACCGCTGGGGCAGGCCGTGCACCTCCCTACACAGGATGTATCAATTGCGCTGCGAACCAAGAGCAGAAACAAGCGCACGATTGCTGTTGTTCGGATAGTAACCAGTGTCACAGCCGGGGCTACACTCGTTCGTGGCGCTAAGAAACTGTATCCCGCCGCAAGTTAGACAGTTGTCCGCGTTAGGTCCTGAGCAAGTTTGACAGGCACCACCGCACTCGTCGCAGGTGCCTGTAGTAGCAGAGAGGGCATCAGCGACTCTGCGAAACTCGGAAGAAGGGAAATACGCACCCGTGTTTTCGTTTGCAAAGGTACCGCCTCCACAGGTTGGGACACACTGCCCCTCGCTCGTGAGGAAGTGGCTGGACGGGCAGTCGGTGCAGGTCGTGGAACTGGAACAACTACTGCAGCTGCTGTCGCACGGCTTGCAGGTCTCTGGACTCGACGCGTAAGTGTTTGAACCGGTTAATCGAAGAACAACGTACGATCTCCACTACTGGCGTAATTCCCAGTCCCACAGTCCGCGACGCAGTGCCCCGCGCTGTTAAGATACAACCCTGAAGCGCACCCAGTGCAGGTTGCGGAACCTGAGCAGGTGGTACAGGTGCTGTCGCATGCCTTGCACGTGGCTATACAGATGTTTTATTAATGTTTGAACACGAACGAAGGTAAAAAAAACACCCACAATCGGAGGAATCCCCGTAGGTACCGGCTGGGCAGGTGTGGGTGCACTGCCCCGAAGACGTAAGGAACGATCCCGAAGGGCAACTCAAGCAGCTGGTTGACGCAGAGCCGGAACAGGTGTTACAACTGCTGTCGCAGGTTTGGCACGTTCCCATGTTCGCGTATGAACCAGTTGGGCAGCTGGTGGCGCACTGGCCCGAGAGCGTGAGCACATGGTTCGTCGGGCAGCTCAAGCAGTTGCTTGACGCAGAGCCAGAACATGTACTACAACTGCTGTCGCAGCTTTTGCACGTATCTGAACGGAATTAGTTGCAGTCGGAATGAACAGCAAAGCCAACTCACGATCGGCGTTGTTCGTATAGGTACCGGCTGGGCAGGTGGTAACGCACTGGCCCGAGGGTGTGATGTACGATGTCGTGGGGCAACTCAAGCAAGAATTTGGGCCACCACCTATACAGGTAGAACAACTCGCATCGCAGGCCTGGCAAGTAGCTATAGAGAAAGCGTTACGCGTGTACATTACACTGAGAATATGAAAACTCACGGTTCGGCGCGAAAGTGAAGTAGGTACCCCCGGGACAGTTTTGGACGCACTGACCCGGTGTGGGGGTAGTAAGTTTTCCAAAAGCACAAGCCACACAGTTCGTTGCGGAACCGGAGCAGGTGCTACAGCTACTGTCGCATGCCTTGCACTGCTTGGCTATACAAAAGATTTTGTCAACGTTTGTACGCAAACGAAGATACGAAACACCCACAAGCGGAATCCCCATAGGTACCAGCTGGGCAGGTGGTGACGCACTGGCTCGAGGATGTGAGGTATGAATTCGCAGGGCACGTCAAGCAGTTGGTTGACGCAGAGCCGGAACAGGTACCACAACTACTGTCGCAGTTCTTGCACGTCCCTAGTAGACAGACGAAAGCTATCAATCACAGCTCGAGCGAAAGGACAAAGAAAGACTCACGGTCGGCGCTGTTCGCGAAGGTACCGGTTGGGCAGCTCGAGGCGCACTGACCCGAGGATGTGAGGAACTTTGTCGCCGGGCAACTCAAGCAGTTGTTTGACGCAGAGCCGGAACAGGTACTACAACTGCCGTCGCAGGTTTTGCACGTTCCTAAACGAAATTAGTTGCAGTGGGAATGAATGGTGAAGCCAACTCACGATCGGCGGCGTTCGCGTAGGTACCGCTCGGGCAGCTGGAAACACACTGCCCCGAGGATGTGAGGTATGAATTAGCGGGGCAAGTCAAGCAGCTGTTTGACGCAGAGCCGGAACAGGTATTACAGCTGCTGTCGCAGGCTTTGCAGGCGGCTATACAGAAAGCATTAAACGTGCGAAGGTAGGCGAGACATAGAAACTCACCCAGTGCAGTATTCAAATAGGTACCCCCGGGACAAGTTGCAACGCACTGACCCGCCGTGGGGGTAGGGTAAAATCCGTTCGCGCAACTGTTGCAGTTCGTTGCGGAACCCGAGCAGGTGCTACAGGTGCTGCCGCATGGCTTACACTTGCCAGTGGCTGAATAGAAATTATTGGAGTTGGTCGCAAACGAGACAGGAAACACGCACTTGAATCGGAGGTATCCCCGTAGGTACCGGCTGGACAGGTGGTAACGCACGTGCCCGAGGATGTGAGGAATGATCCCGTAGGGCAAGTCAGGCAACTAGATGAGCCTTCACCCGAGCAGGTAGAGCAAGTAGTGGAGCACGCCTTGCAAGCTACAGAGAAAGCATTAAACATGCGAAGGTAGGTGCGACGTAAAGAACTCACCCAACGCCGAGGCTTTCAAATAGGTACCCCCAGGACAGCTTGAAACGCACTGACCCGCCGTAGGGGTAGAATAGAATCCGATAGCGCAAGTGGTGCAGTGCGCTGCGGAACCTGAGCAGGTGGTACAGGTGTTGCCGCATGGCTTGCACTTGGCTATACAGAATGTTACTCGGGTTTTGACGCGAACGAAAGTAGGGAACACTCACAGTCAGAGGCATCCCCGTAGTTCCCAAGCGGGCAGTCTGAGGAACACCGACCGGCAGCGGTGAGATACTTTCCGGAAAAGCAACTGAGGCAGTTGCTCGCCCCGGGACCGGAGCAGGTGTTACAGGTGGCTGAGCAGATATTGTTGGGAATCGCGTAGCCTCCGGTGAGCTGAAGGAGGTTAAGCGTTACAATTCAGCGGAGGAGGACGAGACTGCGCACGTTGACAACGATGAGGCACGCAATAAAGAAGACACTGTTGAACGCCATTGCAGACTGAAGCTCGAGGTGTCGAGGTGGGTGGAGAAGGAGGCAATTATCCCAGGGCTTTTATACCGTGGCCCCGCTCTGAGGAGCCAGGAGCGATCCTGGTACCCCTTGGAATCGGGCTCCTGTTGGGATCCTGTGCCAGGGGAGAGAAATGCATGGAGATTCAGAGCGCGCATTTAATCCAGCGCGAAGAGTCTCCAGTGGTGGCTTGTACACTTTGTTGAGACGCGTCCCAACGAGAAACCGCGCCAGCGGTGGAAGTAGTAGACACCCGCAGGCGGAACACCCGCCCGTAGCAATATCCCGTTCCGCGCCCCTCGCCCCCCTAATTTCTTTATGCTAGACAATTAGCTCCACTCCAACCCCTGGGCCTCGATGCAGTGCTTCGACGACGATCTTTCTTGGCCCGCAATTTACGGAAAGAACTGGCAGTCGCCGCGAGGGGAGAGATATCGAAACATTGTGGGAGTGGTGGAAGAGGAGAAGGGGTGATGGCATCAACACAGCCAGGATTACAATCCTGGTTCAACTTTTGGTTCAACTTCATCAACCTCGCTTCAGCCACGATTTGGAGGAAGATTTGGGGCGACTAAATCGTCTACTGCAATTTGGCTCCATTCACTGCCTTCCCAGTCCCCGACGCTTCCTCGGGCGCCCATGATTCATCCCCGAATCATTGGCTTTCAAGTTTCAACTTTGAGCATTCTAACATCTTCGGGAAGGTTATATCTACCTATTAGCTACGGCGCATTATTTCGATATGAATACCCTCGGCCCCTGAAATACAATCCACCATGTGCGCCTCAACACACCGAGTTTCACTCTACTGCCCCGGCGCAGGGCATCTGGCGCGCCATCGTCCTTCGGTTGGCGGCCGACGAACTCGACCTCGCGCTAGACGATCTCGCTCACCAGAGCGACGTTCTTGAAGAGGTAACGGAGCAGATTGAGGTGTACGCAAGGAATTTTCGGAGGTTGACGAAATGGTCAAGGCGACTGGTCTTGCGCTACGTACTTGTAGTATCATCTTGGCACCTGGAGTCCCATTTGCGGATGCTATGGCCAATGTCACTGGAGGAGCCTCCGTCGTGGATGGTAAGTCGTCGTAATTCAAATCGTACCTTTTTCCATGGGGGTATTGAAGACGGGCCGGGGAGAATTACTGGGATGTGGATGTCCTTCTCATACAAGTATGCCGCCCGCCAGATGGTCAAGCAGGGCAAAGAAGAAAATGCAATAGACCGTCCTAAGCTGAACTCTTCCATTTGCGAATGGCGAGGTACGCATATCACAACTCGACGAACGACTGAAAAAAAATCTGACCTTTTCTTGGCTTCTGTAGACTCCGCCGGCGCCGGTGCATATCGCATCCCGAGGCCCGCCCTCAATTCCCTAACCCAAACGACCCTTATATTCACCTATGCACTCCTCCTTCCGTTTGGTTCATGGTGGTGGAAGTGGGCGGCGAGAGTCGAGCGATGGACTGATGAGCCATCATCCCATCTTTCCCACGGTTGAATTCGGCACCTTATTCGTAACCGAACCACGCTCGCTAATCTCTGCTTACTGCGTCTTACTACTATCAAGTACTCAGGAAAATATTCAGAAGTTATGCTAACCACCCCGGTGACGTCCTGGCGTTTCTCCAAAAATGTTGCTCACACTGTCTCGCCTCTCGCAGCCAGATGACACCACAAAAAATCGCGTACCTGGAACGTTGACTGTAAAAGGCGGCTGAACCGCAACGGACGGCAAAGATTTCACTTCTGGATATATCTCGCGATCTTCCACCTGTGCCCCACCTGAGTGGCGTGCGAATCAGAACTACAGTACCCCAGCTTGAGCACGATTTGTTGTGCTATGTAATTCACAACCCGTTCCCCACGTGAGTAGAGCTTTCCACCCTTGCCATATATACTACTCCACGCGAGAGGCTCTAGATCTGCTCTGACTGGGTGTTTCCATTGATACTCTCCATATTATTTTGGGTGGTTGGAACGGACGGCGTCCGTACCCAATTAAGATTCTGATGCCGCTCTCCAAGACTTCAACCGAATCCCCCAAAGATATATACTCCACGCTGACCCACCTCACCAAAAAAGGGACGGCCACGGCCACGGCGGTGAAAGCGGAGGCCGCTCAGGAACTATATATTATTCCCTCTCACCTGCAGTATTTCTGGTTCTCTCGGGATAGTATCACATTGAGCACTGCGTTCAGCGGGTAGGCCGTAGCATCCCCTCGGGTCTACCGCGGACCTGAAGGCAGTGAGTACTTGGGCCTTCGAGCTCCCGCACGTCCACACCGTCGGGATTTCGGAAACGCCGACCTTCCCCGTGAGGATGATATATCTCTTCAGTGCGTCTTTCTTCCCACTCAAAGTCAGAGACGACTAGGATGTGGGAAGCCCTCGAATTTGTATGCTGGAAGCACCAGGCCCAGATTGATTGATACATCACACCGGGAGAATATCTGCTGAGTGAGGTTCCCTTGCTTCGTGGCGACGCAGAACAATTACAGGTAAGTAAACCCCGTGAATACCGAGTCAATGCGGGACATCTCAACTCCAGGCGATACTTTGTATAGAATGAATAGTACTTAATATTAGGAATCGTTCGCCCGAGGACTGTTTTAGTAGAGCAGGAGATAACTCAGCGGTCGGCGGTTGATAACTTGCGAGACTCGGCCGCTCACGGGATAACCTTTTCGAGGATCCTAAAATTAGCAGTGACCGTGTTGCACGGAGTTTGACCCAAGTGCTCTGCCGTTCTTTTCCTATGGGTAGAAATAATGCGAGTCGCAACAACGTTGTACACTGGAATCACCCTCGTTCTCCAAGGAACTTAGGATAGGGATGGGCTATCACGTAATATTCCCACGGTTGAATTTACCTCCAGGCGCAAAAGTCGTGTTCGTATCCATTCAGGCACTTCTCAACGTCATTATGATTAACATAGAGCGCGTAAATGCGAACAAGAAGCCTCAGACTGTTCAATATAAACGCCGCGTTCAATCAAGATCAAGACATGGAATACTGTTGGTCCGACACAACACATCCAACTCGATGTCCGGTGATAATCATTCCTAATCCTTTCACGCCTCGACCGTGCTGAGCACCTCAGCGACCCCCTCGTGACGCGGGGTCATGTTGATTTTGTAGGGCAACGGAGACCTCCCTGACAACCCGTCGTACTCCTTCAGATCGATGGGGTGTCCCGGGATCTCGGTCATATTGAACGCCCAGAGCATCCTGGAGATGGCCAGAAAGAGCTCCTTGTCGGCGAGCAGCATTCCGATGCAGATGCGGCGTCTGTCAAGTCAAGGAAGTAGTATCGTCAGCTCCGGGTAAGCACCGACATCAGGAAGGAGGACTCACCCAACACCGTACATCCAGTGATCGCGCTTGTACGGGTCCGGCACGTTGGCACTCTCCGCCGAGGAGAGTGTGTCGTCGAGGTACCGGTCGGGCTTCACGGGTGGGAGGGGGGAAATGAGCTTGTGCACGCGCCGCAGCGGGAATGTAGTAAGCTTACATTGAACGCAAACGGGTCGGGATGGCGGCTCGCATTGAAGTGCATGCTGTAGCTGTTGCATATAATGAGCGTCTCCTTCGGGATGTAGTACCCCTGGTACGTGAAGTCCTGCGTCGAGAAATGCGGCGTCCCGAGCCAAAACGGATTGTGATAGCGTTGGACTTCCTTTATGATGGCACGGCAATATGGCAGGTTGGCCTGATCTTCAACCGTGGGAAATCTGTCGCGCCCAACGACACGGTCGAGTTCATCGTGCGCTTTCTGCTGTATTTCGGGGTGGGCGCTGATGTGGGCGGCAAACCATTGAATTAGGCCGGACGGCTGGGGGAAGAAGTCAGCCTGAGCGCCGAGCATGCTGTCCTGAGGTTGGGCGCGGCCTACCGTTTCAACTCCAGCGATCATGAATGCGGCAGACAGCATGATGATGTCGAGATCGTCGAGCTCTTCTTCTTTCTTTACCTCCAGCAGCTTCTTGGCAAAGCAATCGGGGACAGGCTCTCCCGCCTTGAGTTTACGTTCCATTTCCTTGATCAGGCCGCCGTATAGATCTACCGTGGCGTTGCGGAGCCTGACGCCTCTTGATTGCATTGGGTTGGGTAGGTATTGAAGGAAAGGTAGATAATCCACGAGGTTGGACACTGGCCCCGTGCAGTTCCTATGCGAGGATGATATGAGTCGAGAGCGGCGTAGAGAGCAGAGTAAGTAACCCACATGAACTCGCGGCTGACACGGAGGACCTCGGTAACTGTCGGGTCGTTCACGGCCTCGGTGCGGATGCCAAATGTAATAGTGAGCATGTTGTTGAGCAAGCATCGACCAGAGTATCTCTGGAGTTGAACTTAGCGACGTCACTCAAGGGCTCGGACGCCGGGAATCATACCTGAGGATTTATTGGTAGAAGACCGCCTTTGCTGTCGTTGAAGAGAGTCTTGACCAGCGCCGCTGCTTCGTGATCGAGTCCAGGGATAAAAGAGGTCACAGAGCGTTGCTGAAGGTAGGAGTAAGCGATTCTTCTATGTTTTCGCCTACAATGCAACTGTAAGCGGCCGGCTTGGGGGGTTGCATTCGAACGTACCAGGTGTCGTTGTAGCCAGAGCCAGTGATGGCGCGACGGAGAAAGATTGTCTGCGCCTTGACGAACATATCCTTTCTCGAAGAGAAAATGGCTCCATTCGTGACCATAAGATCTTTGGCAATCCCGGGGTCTGAGATCGCCACGACGAGCTGATTTCCAAGTCGGAAAGAGTATATGTCGCCGAATTTTTTGTACCAGTAGTCGAGGGTGAGCTCGGGGTAGTGGGTAAGGAACGGGAAAGATCCTGGAGGTATCGTGAGCATTGTACGCATGCTGAAGGAGTAAATCGACCGACCGAGGAGGGGGAGACCAAAAGGACCAGGTGGAATTCTATTGCCCTTCCCATCCGACTTGGGGGGTTGAAAAGAGAGCGCCACACGCAAGTAGACCAGAATGGCGGCGACGAGGAGGTAGGGCCAGTATGCAGTGTAAGGCCACAGGGACAAAAGTAAACTAGCCGTCGTAAATTCAACGGTGGGATTGAAGGTTGGGGAATGCATCTTGTCGAAGGTGATTTTGAAGGAGACGAATCCTGGGCTTTTATCCTCTCAGTCTATATCCTTGGGAGAATAAAACACCGCCCTGGTTTCCTCAGTATTGTGGTGATGATGTGAACCTCGGTGTATGCATTTTGAACCCGTGTCACGGTAAAATATTCCAGGAACTTGATGTAGAATGGACATGATAGATTGCAAACCCATGGGCCATGAAATACACCGATTCGTCGTGATATTCGGGAGCGATTGAACCAAAAGCGGAGCCGATGATTATCCCTCCACCGATTTCACCTCGCCTATTGGAATCATGATCAACCGCATAAGGATACCTTGGTTCAATTCTGACAATTCATGTTCAACCACGGCGAAAACCACAGAAACTTGCAGTGTAAGCGTCCGAAAGGGAAAGCGACTGCTAAAGATTTTTGGTGAACTGCCAAGTGACAAAAGCTTTGATATACTTACTCTACAGCTTCATACTCCCGGAATATGATAGGATGGTATATGGAGTATCCTCTCCTCCGCCGACAGCGCAGAATTTGAGAAGCACGGGAAAAGGATCACAGATCGAAGCGCCTAATTGCGAGCGAAGCGAGCAATTATACCCTAAATGCACGTGACGAGCTGGGGGCTAGAAAATGCGACTAACACGAACAAACGGTACCCCGGCGGCTGACAGTCCTTGAAAGAATGGCCTCAAAAACGTTCAATTCTGGCTCAAATCCTGAGGGGATTGCACCAATGGATAGCTGCCATCTGGCGGGTTCGATTGATACCGGAGTGCGACCCTTTGGCCCACCAATATCGTCTTTGGATATGTGCTGACGAGATCTCGATTACGATGCTCCTTCGCTCGCAGCCATCGCCTCAGCGGATCACTAGTAGAAGTGGGCACAACTCCCGTTTCACCCAAGTATACTGCGGGGAAGATGATTTCTGAATGTGAATCATTGCATGTCAATGAGTTGAGAGATGTTCTTGTTCAGCAACGCACCAGGAAGGATGCGAGCCAATGGCTCAAAAATCTCCCGCACTTGGCCGGTCATTCCCCGCTCTGGATCTGCCGAGATGCCTAAGGCTGTGTCTGTTATGTTTAAATGCGATGCGCTTCCGCCTACCTTTCCCCACAAACCTCATCCACAACCACTACTTGCATACAATTCTCCTCAAATGGCTACCAACGAAAGCGCAACGTGAGTGTTACAGGAGATTCAAGCAGGAACGTCGTGTTGACCCTGGTTCGAAAGCTGTCTGTTCTGTGCCATCTTGAAAGGCATGCCATAGCGCTGAGAGATTCCGCCTCGTCTCAACTCACACAAATCGCAAGGAACCGTGCCCTGCCACAAGATCTACGAAACCGAGCACAGGTGGGGAACCTAATTCTCACCGCGCGATGTTGAACTTGCAACGGCTAATGCGTCGTCAGTTTTGCCTTCCTGGATATCATGCCCACGACTGAGGGCCACACTCAAGTCATTTCCAAGTGTATGTCGTCTCGTCGAAAACGCTTCCAGATATGACAAATGACCCAATACGATCCTCGAAGACCACGCCGAGAAACTCACCGATCTCCCCGATGAGTATCTTCGCGACATCGGGCCTGTGATCAAGAAAATCGCTCAAGCGACCGGCGCAGAGCAGTACAATGTCGTTCAGGTATGCTCCATATCCCTCCCAGTTTGCGGCCTGGTAATTCTCATCCAATATCGAAACAGAACAACGGCAAGATGGCGTTCCAGGTAAGCCGCTCGCTCTGGCACATTCAATCGTTTGTTTGGCTTCTTACCCTCGAACGTGCAGCATATCCCGCACGTCCACTTCCATGTTATCCCCAAGCCGAATGAGACGGAAGGTCTCGTCTTGACTGTGGGCCAGAACTGGCCTCAGAAGAAAGCAGAGAATGATGAACTCGCTGTGACGTGCGCGAAGATGAAGAGCCGTCTCTAATAGGTTGAGAGGTACAAGTTGATTCATGATTGTTGCGAAGCCAGAATAAGGATGTACTCGACGCTTGCTGTATGAAAAAGATCTCTTGGAGGAATAGTATTATGTCTGTTGATTTTTGAATAGGCTCCGACATGAGAACGAGCCATAATTATCCACCGTCGGAAGGAACAACAGGCACTGAACCAGAAACGTGGCCCCCGTGCGCTGGTAAATCACCGCCTCCTGATGCGAGCCGTTCGCCGTTCTTGGGTTCAATTAAGTTACATTTTCGTCCGCCAATCCCCCACCGCTTCGCTGGCCCTGGTACGTAAATTCTCCGTTAAACTCCGGGTTATCATCTCGCGCTTTGATATGTCTCCAAGCCCTCTCACGAATGACCGTGTTCTTTATAAACCTGACACTGCAACGCCAAAGGGCGACAAGGCTCCGCTTGTTCCTTCACCGTCTCAAAATCGTCTCCAATGGCCCTCGTCGTCTCGCCCATCGTCTCTGTACTCATTTCGATCTGGCTGGAGACCCTCGTCTACGGTCCGCGTTCATCGTCGTTGCTGCGCCGCCCGCACATGACTCAAAAATCCCCCCAGGCCTTAATATTGCCGCCTTTTCCTTGAGTCTCTATGTCACCTTGAGAAAAGCCTCCGTCAACCGGGTCGTCCTGGGGTTATTGACCGCCTTGTAGGAATTCATTCATTCAATGATTGCGCGAAAATAGCGTCACTGAACTTGCGTCTCAACAGATTTGCCTGTGCTACTGGGCATATAGGAATAAATCTTTGTCGATTGGTCGAGGGCTATATCCAGCCGCCTACAAAAGAAGGCATGATCGCCTTCCTCTTGAACATCACCGTCAAGACGAATGTGGCTAAACAATACATGTTGGTCATGGTGGTGCGCAATATATAGTCTTTCTTGCCGTCGGGACAACAGGACTGATTCTTTCTTCGTAGAACTTGTTCTCAGATATGCTTTTGGTGCGTCTCTATCTTCCTTGCCGTCCACGATGATGAAGACTTTGAACTTACACAGGTGTGGAGAGTATACATGGTGTGGGACAAGAATCTGAAAATAACCGCGATCCCTGCGGTGCTCTGTGCTGGTGCCTTCCGTGCGTGATCCCTTGGAATACGTCTCACTCGAGTCATCTGAATACTTCACCTCCAGTCACTGGAATCGCTGTACAGATTTATTCTCGTTTCCTACTTTCTGATCAATTCTGACATTCGGCTACAGACCGCAATCGACGAGAGCATCGTCAAGCCCGGCCAACCCATTTTCTTCAAGAAAATCGCTTCATGGGCGACGTCGCAGTTCTCCTTGTCCCTTGCGATGAACGTGACTACGACCATCCTCATCGCGTCGCGAATCTGGTACGCGACGCGTGTCGTGCGCGAAGTCACACCGACACACATGGCGCCGTACTGGCGGGTTATCGTCATTATTATCGAGAGCGCCTCCATCGCTGCCGTCGCGCAAATCATCCAGCTCGCATTTTACGAGACCAAGTTCCCCGGGATTTACTTCATCTCCGATACGGTGGTTCAAATTGTGGTATGTTCCTCGAATTCCGAATCGCTCAAACCTCGCTCAACACCTCGTAGACCATGGCGCCGCTGATCATTATTGGGCTAGTCGGGGTCTCGGGCAACAATCGCGACGGAGTTCTCGGAACGTCCTACGCGGTATCGGAACTCCGCTTTGGCGACAAAATCCCGGTTGGATTGGGAGACAGACAGACCCATGGGACGGACAACTTTGACTCCTCCGAAGGCATGTCAACCAGCGGCGGTGACGTGCACGAGATTAGAACGGTGACTGAGAAGCGGCCTTCGAGGGAGGTTGTTTAGGGAACGAACGAGATCACTCGGGCCCGCGGCCGCTTCCTTTCCCTGGATTGCATTATGAGTTGTTCAGTAGGTTTGCGTATATCTCTGGATCGCGCTATGTATGTACAGAGTCGTGTGGAATATCTATTTGTTTCGTTGGTTCAATTCCTTTGCACCGCCACCGATTTTCAACCAAGAATGATCGGAAGTAGTCAGCTCAGCTGCAAGCGGCACAAACCAGAAAAAAAAGCAGATTTACAGAGTACATCGGCTCGTAAACACTACCATGCTGGTGATGGTCCGTAAGAATTTATAGAGGATAGCGACGCAAGGATGAGTGGTAAGCGATCGCCTCCAAAGAGGATTTCGAGTGATTTAAACCTCAAGCAGTTCAACCGAAACGATTCAAAGAAGGTCTAGCAAACTGGGACACTAGGTACTATCCTGTATCAGTTTCGACAGAAAGAGTGGGCGAACCTAGTGTAATGCCCAATTTATGAACGGCTGCTCGCCCCCGACATACAAGGTCATGCCTTCGCCCTTCAATCGCTGAAACTCGGGATGGGAGTTGATAGCTTCATCGAACGGTGGCGCCTTGTTCCGGTTGTGGCGGATTTCGAAACATTGTAGTCGGTTACT
The DNA here is from genome assembly GCA_029281495.1 of Mycena filopes. Classification (NCBI taxonomy): domain Eukaryota; kingdom Fungi; phylum Basidiomycota; class Agaricomycetes; order Agaricales; family Mycenaceae; genus Mycena; species Mycena filopes. Next base: position 716,849 of record JARIHR010000039.1, on the reverse strand, counting down.
GATCGAGGTCCATCTCCACGAAAGCATGTCGACAACCGCCGACGCAGTGAAGGTGGTCAATGCCGCGGGCGGCGCGTCTGGAGGTCCGAAGTCGACAAGGAACAAGTGGAAAAACTCCAAGGCGGGAAGGAAACTACGGTCACCCTCAAACTGGGGGAAGAAGAGGTTCATGTCCATCCAAGGACAGGGCTGGAATGTGAAATGAACGAGCGAAGGACTCGCTTTGAGAATTTGAATCAAGGTTCCCGCCGTCGTGGGAATAAGCGCCAAGGTTAAGGTGTGGAGTTGAACTTGAGATCGTGATAAGAACGGAAATAATGAGATGGGGATTTTATCGTCGACGGGGAGATCGTGTATAAAGCCGAGGGCGAGGCTTTTTAACGCGGGAGTTTGCAAACAATTGAAGATACCCAAGGGATGCCCATGGTTTTCGTCATCCTCACCAAGTGCGCGAAAGGTGAGGGACTGCAGGCGATCGTGTCGTAGAATGAGGGTGGGTAGGGTCGAGAGATTGTTTGCGATATAAAAGGAGGCATTTGACAGCTTTGGGGAGTGGCGGAGGACTGCGAGACATGATCGAAGGTCGATCACATCCAAGAAGAGTGTGATGAGGCCCTGTGGGAGCTGTATCCCCGAGCTAAACCCAGAGAAAGAAGCATGTCGCAGCTTCGACGCGTCAGACAGGGATAATGTGAATCCATCCTCTTCATCGGGAAGCTCCGAAACCGTCAACTCGTTCAGTAACGGGAGTTTTCCAACCACGGGTCGGAGGATTAAGGCGACTATCGTTGGGTGGGCGATAATTTCAACGCTCCGCCACTGGCGCGACATCCCAACCACGGTTTCCATAAGCGCATCGAGTTGTATGTGGTAATCATCATATTCATCCAGCAAATGCCACGAGAGGGGAGTGCTACGCGCCCTGGAAAGCCACATTTGGCACATCGCGATCTCGGCTTCCGATGGGTGGATCGGGACGACCAAGTAACTCCAGAGCTCTGGCGTAGATAGCGCAATCGCTCTCCATCGCCGACATACACGAGTGAGGACAAGAGGTGCGGTGTCAACGTCGGGGGTGACTGGCTCGAAGTCGATACAGTGAAGGAAGATTTCTGCCACAAGCTCGGGGGGGATTGGAAGCGGAGGAATGATCGCGGCAAATCGCAGTCGACCGTCTTTCTTCACCAATATGCTCTGAGTCAAATCTGGACTCGAGAGAGGGCCTAGAGTCAGAGGAGAGGTCATTGAGCCGAGGTCAGTCCAAGGCTGTCCAAGGTCAGTTTGCGTTACAATTAAGACGGATTGGGAGGAGGAGAGATGAGATCGAACCTAACGGTGGAGGAAGACTGCCCCGTCCTGCAACGGATGTCACTTGAGTAGAAAATAAAGAGGTGGCGAAGAGCTGGTGGTCGTTCAAAGATGGGGACCAGGAAAGTTTGGAATCAAGTCCGACAAGCTTGAAAGAAAACAACACCCGAAATCCCTCAGTCAATACGGACTGCATGCGTCTGACATCAGTATTTCCATCCTTGAACCTTTATCTACACTGCAAAATCCCGATATCCGGATTACAAGGTGCGTCAACCCAGTCATCTACTGTGAAGTTCGGACGCCGTTTAGTATCTCGCCGAGTTGCGGCGCGAAACCGACGGCAGTCCCGTATGTACGTCGCGGAGTAAAAGCGATCGTTCACGCCCGTTAGTCGTCTGCGTCGCTGCGAGGGTTCGCGTTCCATGGTCGACTGGAAGAGCGGCGCACGACTTCCTACTGCAGGCACCACCTGCCGCGGCGCACTGTCTATACACAAGACCGATCCTATCCCACCAGTCAACCTAATAACGGTCTCCTCCCGAGCCTGACGGCACACGCGACCGGGGCACCATCATCGACAGATTCTTCTGCGACGAATTGCGCGACCGCGCCGTCAGCCCCGCCTCTTCCATGTCCATAAACCCACTCCCAGGCGCAGGCGACGGCGAGCGCGAGCTCGCGGTCGTTGACCCGAAGGCCGGCGCGGGGAGCGAGTACAGGTTGCGCGGTGGCGGGAACGCGCCGAAGGTCGGGCTGTTGAAGCCGCTCCCACTCCCACTGCCGTTAACGGTGCGCCAGGAGAAGAACCGCCGGAAGGACTGCGGCCAACGTTTGGCGTTGGAGGTGGGGGATGGGGGGCGCGAGGTGCCGTTCATTACCTTGCCTTCCTCGAGCAAGAGGCCTTTGCGGTCGCGCAGGGTGCGTAGGCAGATGCCGCGCAGGCGGCGTCGGAGTGGGTACGAGAGGAGGATGAGGATGCAGATTAAGATGCAGTAGAATAGGAACATGACGGGGGAGAAGCCGAGGGAGTCGCGCGTCAGCGATTTAGGGAGGTGCGGCTCGATGCTGTCGTGGATTCTATCGATGAGCGGCGGGGGGCGGATAGGTTTGATGGGGGAGTCGCTATTGACGGGCTCGTCGAGCGGATCGCGAATGGGGGGAGTCGACTTTGCTAGCGGCGGCACCTCCTTGCTCGCCTCGAGCACCATCTTCCCCAGTGTCCAGCTGATAGCGATATCGCCGACAGAGTCGATCGACTGGAATGTCGGCCGTCCCAGTCCCTTGTTCTCCGCCTGCTGTGCGACCTTTTCTCCGTCTGTCGTGTTGTTGCCCCCTGCATCGACGATGCGGGGCATGCCAATTCCCTCGTGTAGCACGTTCGCGATCCAGGCAGCTTTGAAACACTGCATCTCGAGCCGAGACAGCTCGACCTTGTCGCTCCAGTTCCCGACCTCCACCACTTCCCCGTCCCTCTCCACTTCCCCATCGCCGGTGAGGAGGTGTTGCCGTGCGCGCGCCTCCTCGTGCTCAGTGACGATGCCGGCCCATGGCCGCGAACAGAACTTGGACGCGGCGCGCTCGTACTGCACGAAATCGTAAGGGCCGCCGAGCCCAAATACGTGTTCCGACGAATACCAGTATTCCGAGACGCCAATGAAGTGAGATACGGAGAAGTCGATTGCGGGGACGTGGACACCGTTCATGAGGCACGGCGAGTCGGGACAGGGCGCAGTTTTATTGAGCAAAGGCGCCGTCTTGTACATGCACTGCTCGAAGGAGCCTGTGCCGACGATGCGGTGGGTTTTCTTGGCGTGACTGGACGAGGGGCCGGTGTGGACGGGGTGCTCGAGGAGCTCGAGGTCCGTGGGGAGGCAAGGGTCGTGCACGACGTCGTCTCCGCCCTCAGGACGCGTTTTCTCGTGAGCGTTGACCGCCTCTCCAATATACCGTTCCCGCGCCTGGTTCGTACCGTACCCCAGCCAAGTGGTGACAAAAACCTTGTGGTGGATCTCGTCGCCGCCGAGTAAACGCAGCCGGACGTCGATGAGGGACATATGGTCGTCGACGTGTGCCGCCTGGGGCTCAAAGGCAATCTGCGTCGAAGCGCCGCCCATGTCGAGGAAGCCATATGTGGTCTGGCTTTCCAGGAAACCGTCCATCAAGTAATTCACCGCGATCCATCCGAACAGGCCTTCCTCTTCGCCGGTGATAATCCGGACACTCGAGCCGCAGGGACCGGCAGAGGAGGGGCCGTCTATCTTGAATTCGGAGTGTGTGACGATGAAGGTACAAGCATGCTGGAGGACTAAAGCCTGTTTCTCCGGTGATAGTAGCCGCATCCCGGCAGTCGCGAGCAAAAACAGCGGGGTTGTCGGCTGAAGCGAGGGTGGTACGAGATTGCGGGCATGGGCGAGCAGGGGCCGTAGGTGCTGGGGTATGGATTCCGGTGTGTCCGCGAACGAGGAAATGCCTGAGACATGTATGCTCGGTTATATGCCATGGTTCATTGAACGCAAAACTGACCTGGCTCAACCTTGGTCATCCATGCCTCGCCTTCGCGGGTGCCTTTTTCGACCTTGGGGAGGGATTTTGAGAGTGCGCCGCCCTTTTGTATGGTTATGGACCGCGGGTCTCTCCAGCTGTAGATTTGGACCCTGGATCCAGACGAACCGGCGTCGATAACTATACCAAAATGACGCCCCGAAAGCCACGGGTCCAACGCAGACCCAGGCGGCATTCTGCCTTGACGGAAAAGTTCAAGCGAAGGCGGCGAACGTGGCACAAAGTTCGGGGTGAGAGCAAGGCGATAACGTCAGGACAAAGCAGCGTCAAATATCGACTTTGCTTCTCTCCTTCATGTATGCTTTAGCCTTTCGTGCTGCGCCTTCTGTGCCATCGGCCATCGTACCAGAACCCTTGCAGGGAGTGACTATGGAAATCCGCCATCGCTACGCTGGCGAAGTAATTCTCGATTAGCAACATGTGCTCAGGGTCTCCTTGATTTCCCTTGATACTGTAACGTGAATAAGACTCTCTATTCCCATTCCAATACATGTGCACCCAGGCCAACTGCAAGGAGTGTTGAATGCAATGTAAGAAAGCCGCGTTGTTTGTTGCGGCAAACAACGCGTCTTGACCGGAACCACACCATGTCTTCAAGCTCACTGAGCACCCGCGTGCCTCGACAGGCCGCGAAGAAGGCTTCAACCAAATTTGAGGCCCAGCTCATGTCGTCTCCGGCCAAGGCCGACGAGAAAGCCAAGCCAGCGAAACGAGCCCGCAGTAGGCCAAATCTGAAGAAGGCGGCCTCGAGCCCACCCAAGCGGTCAGCCGGGCTCTCGAAGAACGCATCGACGCGCCCTCGTCCTCGGAAACGCCCTATCTCGTTGGACTCGCGCAGGTCCGATGACGAGGAATCCGACTTGACTTCGTTGTCGACTCGAACCGCATCGCCCGTCCTCAAGTCCCGCTCTCGACCAACGGTGTCGGCGCGGCCCCTTTCCCCAGACTCAGACGACGACTACGTGTGGGTCCTTCTCGACCCTGATAGTGGTGAGGCCTACTCGCTCGCAGATGAAGATGACGGTGTTAGGCGCACCTGGTGGCCAGCAAGGGTGCGTTCCCTAATCCTCGCGTCATCTTCCGGTTGCTGAATCTCTACACGTGTAGCGTCTGCGTTCTGAGGGGGGCGAGTGTCGCGTGCGGTTATTTGGAGAGCCAAAGGAGCTCTCCATCGACACCCCTCACGACGGCAATATCATTCCATTCGTCGACGACAAGGCCATCCGCTTCCGTGACCCTGTATATTCCACTTCGTCCCCGAAGAGTATCGCCGCATCGCCGCGAAAGCGCCAACGGCTGGACAAGCTGGACAAGACCGACGTCGAACAGAAATGGCGCGCGGCACAACTGGAGGCAATCCACGACTACGAAAAAAGCGAGGAATTCCCGGACATGAGGTTCCTCGCCAGCGTTGTCGGAATTCCAGGTTATGATGCGCCGTCAAACCTTTCTGACGACGATGCCTCGTCGGAGCTGTCAGAAGTGGTCAGCTCTGAGCGATGGAGCCCTCCGCCTGCAGACAGCTCTGTCGAGGTCCCTGGAGAACTCGTCCTCGCCTGCGAAACCGACAACAAGCCCTCTAAGGTCAAGGTCTATTGGCCTGCCCGTATCGAAAATTTCGTTCCAGGGCTGGGACCCAACAAACCCGGCATGTATGGAATAACATGGATGGATAGCAGCACGGGAGTGATCCCGCGAAGCGCTTTTTACACCTACGAGGAGGAGGGATTCGGGACGTGCGTGGTCGGGAAGTTTGAGTCGAGCTTCCAGGAGGTGGTCAAGGACCTTGACGTGGATGAGCGCCCGCGTGGGCCGAGCCCTGAGCCGCGCGACCCCCCGCCCGGCCCAGCCGCGTTCTGCGACCTGAGCGTGCGCGAGCAGTTCGTGTACGCCAAGCCCGTGTTGCAGGCGATTCTGCGCGACGAGTACGGGCCCGCGCGGGCGCTGCATGCGCGGTATATGGCGGGGGGCACGGAGCGGAAGAAGGTGGCCGAGGAGGCGCCCAAGCGGGGAAGGATGGACCCGCGCGACGTGGAGGAGTTTCAGCGGTGTCTGACAGCGTGGTGTTTGCGTGACCTGCGGGAGACGGCGGTGGAGGAGGAGGAGGAGGAGGGAGACGGTGTGGTGCAAGAACCGACATCCAATGAGGGAGCCGGCGCTAATGAACCCGACGTCTCTTCTACTTTGCATGTTCCCGATTCTGCTCTCCCGGAAAAACTTGACGTTCAGGTACGTTTCGCGTTCTCTCTCTCAAATTCCCAACATTAATATTCCGATCCAGATGCAGGACGTTCAAGAGGCAGACCCAGCAGCGCAGGTATGTAAGACTTATCTCTATTCTATTCCAAATCTCAAGCCTTCACCGGCCAGGAGACCCTCTGCAACCCTCCGTCCCCGACCCCCACTGTACGAGACTCCTCCCCGGGGCTCCCGCCGCCGTCTTCCTCGTTCAGCAGTTCCGTGGATCCAAATATGGAGGTGCGCACTCTTCACTGCTGTTGACAAGGGTCGATTGACACCCTTGACCAGGTGGAGGAGTCGGAACCACCCTCGAGCGAGGAAACTGCGCCGCCTACACCCTATGTTGCAGATTCGGACCCCGACCGCGCCGAAAACGCGCTGGCGCCTACACCCGACGTCGACCTCCCGATGGAATCGATCCTGACCGACGCATCGGACGACTCTACGCCGGTCTCGGGCGCGCCGCCTCGTCAAATTGGTTGTGCCGCCTATGAGGAACTGCCTACCATCAAGAAGCTGGAAGTGCGCGCCTTTCTTCTCTTACCCTCCTTGTATTCTTACTGACGGAATCTAGTACTGCCTCAACGTCCTTCTGCCTGAACTACTCGTTCAGATCAACGTGTGGCGGCTCGGGCATCGGACTTCCGTGGCGCTGCTGTCTGGCCCGAACGAGGCTGCGCTGCATGTGATTGGGGCGGAGGAGAAGGAGACGCGCGATTGGGTGTTTGATGTGAAGCGCCTGCGTGCGCAGAAGGAGGGGGAGCTGGCGAAGGAGGAGACTGTCGTTGGAGGGACGGCGTCGAGGCCCAAGAAGGCACGGAAGCGGTGAGGGTTGAGGAATCGGAGGGATAACGATAACGTTGCAGACGACAATTACTTACTACTCAGAATTGCTCGAGCTCGTGGCATGTACAATTGAAACCGCACTTTTTTATTCAGCTTCGGACGAAGATATGACGCCCGATGATTCCCTTCAAGCATTCGCCGCAAGTTTCGAGAAGGAGGCTTGGTCTGCGATCGGCCGATGTCAGCCGATGGTGAGCTGCGCCTTGACTCTGAGCGACCACCTAGGAACGAATTTCTTCGTAGCAAGACTAGCTCAGGCCTCTCAGACGGCGCTCCGCCCACTCAGGACGTCTTTTGATCCATTCGACTAAGACGGGACTTGGGGAAGATGGAATTTGTTCCTCTCAATGCCACTGGACGCCGCCCACGACTCAATTTCTCTGTGAACTTTCGTAGTCGGCATCTGTGAGGTGTTCCAGTCGGCAATAGGGGTCTCCTGCGCGTCTTTGACGTCCTTTACCCTGTGGTTCCACTCTTCTTGGCTCCCTCGAACCTCAATCTTTATGGTGTGCACCTTTCTAAGCGGAACGTCGACGCAAGAATTATCTGAATAAGGCCGATAGGTGGGGTCACCCGATTAGCGCGTCTTTCTGCTCGTCCTGACCTCCTTGTAACAGATATTGCTTAGGCTGCTCATGGCAGACATCTGCGGCTGCGATAGCTCACCCGCGGTCCTGCAATTCTTTCGCCCTCAAAAGAGGCCTTGCTGAAGAGCCGTCACTCAGCCTCATACATACCTCGTGCAAGGACGCTTAGCCTTCTTCTACTATTATGTGTAACCGGCCCTGGTTCGTCTATAAGCTCGCAGCCACCAGCGGTTCGCTCGAGTCACCCTCCACCTTCATCCCAGATGGCCGCGCCGGAAACCCCCTCCACCGCGTCACCCTACGCTTCTCCATTCCACTCGCGCTCCCCGTCCAGCTCCCCCTCCACCTACAGCCACGATTCCTCACCATACACCTCGGCCTATCCCTCCACGTCCCCATCGGCCATCGAGGGATGGTCTGATGCATGTCTCCCGCAGATCCTCACGGAAGAACTTATCGCGCGCGGGGCCGATGAACTGCAACTACTTGCGGAAGCTCGGGAGCAGGTGCGGCTATGCCCAGCTTTGACTGTCCCATACGTTGTTGACTCGGTTTACAGAGTAGCCAAGATACGCCAGAGCACGACAGTTATGCCGAACATGAGAAGAAGGTCGCGGAAAATGCGTCGGCTAGGAAGAATCGCTATTGGTTTTCCAAGATGAAAGCTGTTTTCAAGGAAATGGACATTCAGACCGCGTGCATTCCCCGCAAGGGCCCTTTGAGGTTCCTGGACCTTGGGTGAGTGCTCGTGCACCTCCTCCTCTCGGCGCCATACTCACTCATGTCGCTCTCAGCTGCTGCCCTGGAGGCTTTACTTCGTACATTTTGAGCAAAAACTCCAGCGCTCATGGGGTCGGGATCTCCTCGGAAATCGAGAATGGCGGCCACAGGTTCCTTCTCGAAGACCGACACCATTCTAGGTTCAAGATTAATTACGCGGACCTGACTTACTACCGTCTCGGTCCACTCGCAGCCTCAGTGGCGTCCGACAAGTTCTCGGACTCCCTCCCATTCGATATCACCAAACCCTTCGACGTGGTCCTCCTCGACGGTTACCAGCTGCGCAAGAGCCCCTCCGCGCAGCCCGGGGACTGGGACCGTCTGCTCGTCTCGCAGATCATACTCGGCTTGCAGGCGACGAAGAAAGATGGGACCGTCGTGATCAAGCTCACCGATGCGGAGCAGGTTAACACCGCGAAGCTGCTGCACATGTTCGACATCCTGTCCGCGAGTTTAGAGACCTTCAAGCCGCGGTACATGCACGCGACTCGGGGGACCTTTTACGCAGTTGCCAAGGGCGTGGGCGAGGGCCGCGGCGCGGCACACCTGCCTGCCCTCGTCGACGCGTTCCAGGCGCTGTGGGTCGATTTGACGATTGGCGGCGCGGACGGCACGGGTCGCGCGCTCAACGAGGACGACCTCGACTTTATCATCAGCACGGAGGACGTGCGCCAGGCGGTTAATTTGGACCGGCTCGTTGATTTGAGCCGCAGAGTGTGGGAGGTACAGGCGCGGGCACTCTTGGGACTGAGGGATCCACCCTTGGTTAGCGCCGGGATGGGAGAGCTTGACGATCCTTTTGTTGTGCGGTCGATCCCGGTCGCTTGATATATACCGTTGCTACAACTGGGCTTTTTTTTTGGAATGGATGTATAATTAACTATGGCTGGCTGAATGGTATTTCACTGTGCTCCCGATGGAGTGGGCTGGGCCGCGAATTGCGATGAGATTGTAAACACCAAAATATTCAAATTGGAAATGAAGCGGCCTCGCGTTCCACTTGATCTAGCAAGTTCCTTTGATCAGACTCCCACAACTCTAGCCCAGCCCATACGAAATCGCCGTCCCAGTCAATTATATGGCAAGGCACTGCAAGAAGGCCAAACCTTGCGTCAGCTGCTCGAATGGCTAAATTTCGTAGACTGGGACGGCGATTGCGTATGGGCTGGGTTAGAGTTTAAAGGACTTGCAGCTGATGCTGCTTCGAGATATGTTTGACGGAGAAGCCGGGCCTCGTCAGAGGTTGGTTGCTGCGGCATGCATGTTAGAGACGAAAGGAGAGGCGGGATGAAGCGCGAACGAGTTGGGGTTCACGTGGTCAATATCGCCGTGCTCGTTAAGAGCCGCGTATCGAAGTTCGTACATCCCGTCGTCGGAACCAATGTAGGGCGGAAATTGAGCGGCGAGGCATGCTGTCATTGAGAGGATCTAAATGTGAATCTGTACTGAGCATCTTGCAGGAAGGAGTGCGAGGGACTTGCCTGCCAGTTGACCAGCCCGGCAAAGTGGCCATCATGAACCAAGACGTTGCGATCGTGGGGGTCCAAATGTGCTGGCCGGAAGGCAGCTACAAGCAGGGGATCTAGGTGTTCTAGATGCTTCAGCAAGCGACACGCCAAAATGACCAAGCGGTCGAGCAGGGCTTGGACATCGGTGTTGGTTTCGTCCAGCTCCCTCCAGTTTGTCGCGGCGATACGCCAACGGAAGTAACTATCGGATGGATTAGAATACAAACTTGCTGTCAAATGGAGACTAACTCCTCTGCAGTTGCAAAGGGGCCACCGGGCCCAGAATGCTGCTCACAAGCCTGGAAGGGGCCAACGGTCGGAGAAACACATCATGTTTCGCTTCCACTCGGGCCAAGGAGAGCGAAGTCACGTCGAATACTTGAGCGAATGCCGTGGCCAGTTCGGGAATGAATACATGCTGGGAAAGATTGGGCCCGAGTAACCCCAGCTCTAAATGCGCCTACATAATTAAAGCTCTCCCAAAGAGCTGGATCGCAAGCCGTGTTGAGGAGACTTCTGCCTCGAAGCTTGGATTGGAGAATGAAAGGAGCACCGATAGGATTTTTGGGGTCGCTATCGTATCCAAGTAGAACGGGAATCGAAAATATGTTTTCCCCCTCGACACCTCGAGATGTAGCCGGCGGGAATAAAGAGAGGTAGCCGAACCGCCGAACTGCAGAGTTGGCCCGGCTTTCCGGAGAAGCACATTCCTGATCTAGCCCGTGTCAAGGCTTGATCTAGCCCACGCTGGAGGTTGGATTCAACCGCATCTTCGAGCTACTCGACTTGACCCGCCTTTTGGCCTACCTAACTTCGCCCAACCTGTGACCTAACCTAGCCTAAACTTCGACTTAACCTAACCCTCAGGAATTGTTTCAACTCTCTCAACCTAGCCCTGCTTTCTACCGTCTGGACTTGGCCTCCCATTAAGAGACTTTGACTTGCCCCTCATTTTCCGGCCTGACTTGGCCCGCGTTTCTACCTCGACCTAGCCCGAGTTTTGTCATTTCCATAATAGGTAGCTCCTGCAAATCAAAATGTGAAATTCGTCTCTTGTCGTCAATGCTATGGGCAAGAAGTCAAAGAAAGAAGAGCCAGAGACGCTCCCCTACTACACCGTCATTCAAGATGAACACGGCGCTCTCATCTGTGACTGTCCTAACTTTAACAAGAATGGCAAGCCCTGCCTCGACATCCTTGTGGTGCGACTCCAGCAGCAGTACGGGCCAGTCCAACAATACATAGGCAAGCAGAACATCGTTTAGACTGTCTGCTGAGCACTCATTCTCCCCAGATGTCGAAACAAGGACCGATCGGGGGAAAAATGCCAAGGGTGTTTTCCGTGTTCCTCCTAAAAGCAGAAGCAGTGGCCGCTCTCAAGCACGATCAGACTACACCGTTGATGCGGAGTACGATTCGTATCTTGCGAAGGTTGAGAGGGGCTGGGATCCTCATAGAGGCACCGGGCTCAACCTCAATTACTCGGACGTGAACGGAGAGCCCGACAAGTCGAATGATCTTCAGCGCGACAAGATAGATCCATTTGCTATTGGTACACAATGTGAGTTTCCCCGAGTCCAGTGCAATGCAGAGCTCTAAAGTTTCGGCCAGTAACTCAAGGACGTCCACCCAATATTGCACCGCTGCACCCTGGGCGCTCCCTAACATTCTCCGCAAAAAAAGGCCCAAAACCGAAGCCGCACGGCTCACTTCTCCCAGCATTCAAACTTACGGACGCCGACGAAGGCCTTGTCCAGCGAGTTACTGGTCCCGATATCCCTCTTTCCCACCTTCCTTCCCAGAATCCCGATGTTCCCACTGTATCAACGACTGCTGCAGAGGCGCCCATCCCAAAGATACTTGCCAAGGTAATCCAGGGTTTTTTCGTGGGTTATTTACAGCAGGCTAATCGCCATATAGGATCGCACCCATCTTCCGGACCCCATCTACACACCAGAGGAGATCGAAATGTTTGACATCGACCTGGACCGTTGGGACAACCCCAGTTACACATTGCGAGCGGATGAAATGTCCGGAATTGTGGAGCTGCTCAATGCGCTTCTTCGATGCACGAGACCGGCAGGGAGAAGCGCTTTGGTGTTCAGTAACTCGTACCACTCGCAGGCAGAAAGTCTTCGAAAGCTCAAGAAATGGGATAAGAAGTGCGAAACTGTGTGTCTCCTTCCTGATGCCAGATTTCTCTCTCCCTTTACATGGCTATCTTCACAGAACTTATTTCCGATTGGCTCTGTTCTACACCGGGCCTGGACGCAAAACCAGGATCTGGAGGCGCTCGATGCTTGCCTCTTTTTCCATCACGATCCCGTCCACGACCATTGGCTCTTATTTGTCAATGTTCTGTCTACCGAAAAAATATTTTGCATAGACCCCATGTCTACGCACGAAGAAAAAAGTGTCGACGTTCAGGACATGCGTGTTGTGTCCTCGTATTTCACCCCGGAAAACTATAAAAAGCCGGTGAGTCGTCAAAGTTGCTGTCAGCGTCTTCTGAGCATCTATGCCTTCCCAGAGACGCGGGATTAACCATCACTATCAAGCTCGACCTGCTGGCGTCCAACAGGATGGTTCTTCGTGTGGATTTTGGACAATAACTCTTGCTCTACTGTGGATCTGTAATGTGCCCATTGCAAGGCGGGACAGCCAGCGGAATATGAGGATCCTGCGCGACATGGGGATAACTCGCATCAAGTCTTACTGGAAGGCAATATGGACATCATGGCGCATCGACGAGGCGGGACTTACCACCGCGCCCCTGCTTGATTTGATGTCGAATTGGGACATGGAGTTTGAGAGTGTACCGATCGACGACTGTGTACGTCTGCACAGCCCGTTTTAACTGCAATTGACGAGACAAATCAGATTGCGCCTCGGCCGTCTTGGATTCCCAGATTTGATCCAGAAGAAGCCCGCCTCAATATCACGAAAGCACAGGATGTATGCCTCAATCCTCCCTCTCGAATTGTTACCGCTACTTGATCAATTATTATCCAGGCTGTGGTGAAGCAAACACACCCGGAGTCCGATTCTCTCCCACGCCCGCAAATGACCGGCAAGACCTTTGCTGAGGCAGCCCAAGCGGAATGGGGCTCCATCTCCGCCGCCCTCCAAGAGGTCAGATGTATCCTCCTTTGCGTGAACCTATCCTGATCACATACTCGCAGAACAAAAAAATACTAGATCAAATTCGGAGCCAGAACATCCACTTCATCATCGAGGGGGGCCGTAACCCTGTCGGCGCTGATGATTTGAAGCGTCTGTGCACATGTGAAGGCATGGTTAATGACGCACTCGTGAACTACATTGTGGACATGTGTCATTTGAAGCCACTGGCCTTCTCCGACGCCGTCAAAATCCCCCCTCCTACCACAGAATCAGTGTCGCAGGATCTGGTAACCAGCACCTTTCTCTGGCCCAAACTGCAGGACGCTTCCAATGCTGCCAGGGCAGGGGACGAGGAATCATTCCGGAAACAGTATGAGCACATTGCGTGCTGGTACTCCGACGTAACACCTTCCTACCGAAATCAAGCGTATATTTACCCCCTGCAGATTGACTTCAAAAATATTCGCAAAGTCTTCATTCCAATCCACCAGAAGGCAGCCCATCACTGGCTCCTCGTCAAGATACATCTAGTCAAATCGCTCATCTATATTTACGACAGTTGGTTGCCGAACCAGAAGAATCATGCCCGCCGGTTGGCAGAGTCCGATAATGGGATGCTAGCAGACTATGCCGAAATTGTACATGTTCGTTCAAGACTCTCATCCGTGAATTGTGAGACTCATCTCTGACTTCAACGCGTAATCAAGGCTGTTGAGTATTGGTGGGAAATGCTGACGGTACGAGATGGACTGCCGTTTCCCGACTGGTCTAAATGGCTCAAAGCTCCCAGCGTAAGCCGATTCTGCCTGCATGGGTTGTCCTGAGAGCTCAAATTCTTCACAGCTTCAAGCCATACCACATCAATTGAATGGCGTCGATTGTGGCCTTTTCATAATCTACTTCATTCTCTACCTCCAACGATGGACCACCCTTCACTCTCCCCAAATCCCTGCTCATCTGCGCTTCACAGGAGCTGGGGAGAACATGGACTACCGTCGTGTCTTATTGTTCAAGCTCATTCTCCAGGTTGGGTCTCCGATTGCTGCATCGTCCCAGCGTCTGGCCTCGCCCGCGTCCCCGCCAATCATCGTTGATGATCCAACTGGCCCTCTTGCCTCGCCAATCGTCCTTGTTCCTCGGACTGTCAAAGCTGCCCCCGAGTCTGACGATTTTGAATCCGACATCGAAATCACGTCAGCGTTCATCGAGGAGGTGGCTGAAGATGAAGATATGCCGGAGAGGTTAGCGTATTTACACCCCCCTCCGTGTTTGCGTCCCTTACCTGTCCGTTAGTATCCTTGCCATAGAAGAGGAGGAGAGGTCTGTCTAGTTCACTCTTCTCCGGTGGTTTTCACTACTCACTATGAATTTTTGTAGCCTGCAGAACCCAAACGGCAAACACACTGCGTCCCGGCAGGACATGGTAGCACCCGAACAAGATGTCATGATGACTCCGCCTTCGACTTCGCCATTGCCTACCTTGACTCCTACCCCACCCCGTCTCAGACGTTCCACTCGCAAGCAGAAATTCAAATAGCATCTTAATTATTTTGTAATATCACAGAATATCGAGGCGAGGTTTTTCTCGTTTGTTGAGCCCAAGACCCACTCGTCCGGCGCGATGCATCTGCGAGGTGGACGCGCGATGAAAGAGCGAAGCCTCCACGAGGAGGGCGAAGTGGTTACACACTGGAGGTCTGGAGCGGCAAATGTGCGATGCGGAGTGGACACGGCGGATTTGTTGGAAAGATGGACACGACCAACGCCGACACCTGAAGCCGATACGCGCAGCTGAGGCATGCGGCGGATGCCCAAGGTAGATGCACGAGGTGGAGACATGCGGCCCAGGAGTGTGGTGGAGGAACGTGGTGGAAGCGTGAAGCACATTCGTGAGGTGCATTGGTGCGGCGAGCGCGCGTACCAGATGCGCCGAATCAAACGGCGCAGCCGACACGCGCAGCTAAGGGATGGGGTGTTGCGGGAGGCCGAACGGCAAGGTGGTTGGGTGCGGCGGATGCGCGAGGTGGACGCGCGAGCTCGGCCGGCAAGCGGATCCAGGCGGCGAAGTGGGGATCCATGTGCAAGGTGGATGAGGTGGATAAACACGCTGGGGTTTGGGCTCAGCGAACGCACGAGGTGCTTTGGTGCAGTGAACACAAGGGTTCGGCGCAGCGGATTCACCAAAGGCGCGGTGAACGCGCATGGCGGATTCGCGCGGCGACGTGCAAGGGGTTTGGGCGCAGCGATGCAGCGGACATTGTGCGCCAGCGGACATTGTGCGCGGCGGAGGTAGATGCGTTCGCTGCACGCCCACCGTTGGTGGTTGGGTCACGCAGCAGACGCACGGAGACAATCCTCTCCGCGATGGCGCCCGCCTGGATGAGGGAGTGCCGGGCTGGGCGGTCAATACCCGAGGTGAATGTGACAAACGAGTGTGGCGGACACGGCGGACGTGGGAAGGAGTCGGGCGAGCAAAAGGCAACAGGTGAGGTGGTGTTTACGCAGAAGGCCAAGGCGCGCGGAGGAAGCTGCACGACTGGGTGGAATAGAGAGCGGTGGCTCGGTGGTGCGTGCGGCGCCGGGAGTGAACGCAAAAGGAATCTGTGAAGATAAGTCTGGAGAAGAGAAAGAAGAAAAAAAATGACGCACCCCGATTTTCAACATCACCCCCATTAACACTTCCTACTTCTTGCCCTGTCGTCCCGTCGTTGAAGCGCCGTGGGGGGTCGAGGTCGTTCCGTGAGGATGGTGGTGGTGGAGAAAAGACTAGTGGTTTGATTGTCCGACGGCCGATCGGGTCGTCGGCCGAAGATGAGCGTCTCGAAATGCCAGTGCTCAGACGCGTCGTCGTCCGAGCTGGATGGACGCGTCAATGGGGTCGAGTGTGGGGCGTGTATATGTATCTGGACGCGTCTTGGACACGTCATGGATGGATTCAAGGCAGAAAGACACACCAGATGGATATTTGACACAACTCCAGTCTCAGGGATTGTGAATACTGGTAATGCAGGTGTGCATGGCATGTCCGTGCCTTGCGCGAGATGCATTACACAGTGGCAATCCGTTTGACTAGGAGCTGTGGCCAAACCCTGCATAGGTGGCACGGATGTAGAGCGAAATTTGAACCCATCCGAGGTGCCTTGACCCCAAGCCCGGGACGTCCGGGTTCCGAAGAGCCCAGTCGTACACCCTACATCCAAGACCTGATGGCGATGGCGCTGAGCAAGGGGGGCAGGAAGCCCGAGATGGGTCAAATAAGCCATGTACAGGCCTTGAAGGCACGCAGGGCATGTCGTTGCACCCGCGACCAACAAGAAACGCGGAAGGTACGCGGGGCACGGAGATGCTCCCGCGCGACCCAATGGTGGCAGGGAGAGAACTGCCACGCCCGGGCATCAACACGCCTCGGTTTATATCGCGTCGCGTCAGGTGACCGCCTAGTGTGTTCGTGTTTAACTCGGGGTCCAGCACTGCTCCTTAACCGCCTCGACCACGCAACAAGTACGACAAAATGAAGAGCAGCTGAAGCATAGGGCCACCCCAAATCCAATGGCTGCTGCTGACACCTTCAATCCTCACTGGGGTAGGCCAAATTAAATTAGATTTTGCAGCCCTGATTAATTTTGAGTATTCTCTGGCAGTTCTGGCCCAAATCCCTCCATCTGAAGCCTCAACCGCGTCGTCTAGGTCCTCCCCCGACCTACTCCTGCTTTGGTTCGTAACTACGACGCCGAACGCGTCGCCACCGCTGCCGTGAGTACCACTCAAATACTTGGTTTTGCTGCACTTACTAATTTCGACTTTCCTCCTCGAGTTTTGGCTCAAACCCCTCCATCTAAAGCTCCGGCACGTCGTATAGGTCCTTCCCCGACCGCCGCCTGCTTCGATTCGTAACGACGACGCCGAACGCGTCGCCACCGCTGCCGTGAGTACCACTCAAATACTTGGTTTTGCTGCACTTACTAATTTCGACTTTCCCCTCGAGTTTTGGCTCAAACCCCTCCATCTAAAGCTCCGGCACGTCGTATAGGTCCTTCCCCGACCGCCGCCTGCTTCGATTCGTAACGACGACGCCGAACGCGTCGCCACCGCTGCCGTGAGTACCACTCAAATACTTGGTTTTGCTGCACTTACTAATTTCGACTTTCCCCTCGAGTTTTGGCTCAAACCCCTCCATCTAAAGCTCCGGCACGTCGTATAGGTCCTTCCCCGACCGCCGCCTGCTTCGATTCGTAACGACGACGCCGAACGCGTCGTCACCGCTGCCGTGAGTACCACTCAAATACTTGGTTTTGCTGCACTTACTAATTTCGACTTTCCTCCTCGAGTTTTGGCTCAAACCCCTCCATCTAAAGCTCCAGCACGTCTTATAGGTCCTTCCCCGACCGCCGCCTGCTTCGATTCGTAACGACGACGCCGAACGCGTCGTCATCGCTGCCGTGAGTACCAAGTAAATCTCGATTTTTGGCATTACTAATTTCGACTTGCCTCCTGGAGTTCTGGCCCAAACCCCTCCATATAAAGCCTCACCACGTCGTCTAGGGCCTGCTCCGACCGAATCCTGCTTCGACTTGTAACGACGACGCCAAACGTGTCGCCGCCGGTGGCGTGAGTGCCAAGTAAACCCCAATTTTGTGTTGGCCTCACCAAATTCGGGTTTTCTCTTGCAGTTCTTGCCCAAACCCCTCCATCTGAAGCCTCACCATGTCGTCTAGGGCCTCTCCCAACCGACTTTGGCTTCTATTCGTAACGGCGACGCCGACCGCATCGCCGCCGCCGCCGTGAGTACCAAGTAGAACGTTGGTCTAGCTGGCCTGCCCAATTTTTTGCATTTCTGTCTTCATGTGAAGTACCACGGCCTCGTCCCGAACATCGCCCGACCGCAGATCCGCATGCCCAACTGCTCAAACTACACACACGCGCCTTGCCGTCATGAATTCGTATCATAAATAGATAATATATATTGCTTGCATCCAAAATGTGTGACTACTGAACTCGGACTACGTTCCAGGCTCGTCTGCCGTCCTCGAGACGCACTTCCTGAACACCGTGGCCAGTGCTCCATATTTGGTGCGCCTCAGCGGCGAGGTCAATGGCTTGCCTGTCGATTTTCTTTTGCGTGGGCTGCCAAGCTCGATAGTACTCGTAAAACTCGTTTGCAATAATGAGCACCAGTCGATACACACTGCAAGGAAATTCAGCACATTGTCCAATTTCTACCAAAGATGCGTACGATTTGTTTGCCCGGTTGCACAAAAACACCTGCTGGAACGTCTTGAATGCCCGTTCCGTCCAATTGTTGGTGTTGAGCATACCCTCGCGGTTAGCACCCCTGGGCAGTCCAATGTCTGTCCAATAGTCTACGGGAGATCAGCAGAGTATAGTTGGACTTAAATGACATACCTCTCCATTCATCGCAGAACCAGTTCACCTCAAAATATCGCATGATAGTCTGGCTCGATGCTGCAGACTCAGTAAGGTTGTCGACGCGCCGTTTAAATTGAGCAACATATTCCGGCCAACGGGCTGGATCTCGACACCGCTGGATCTCACGGACGGCATGAAGTAACAAATGCTTCCGAGCGACTGTCAGTTTCGGCCGGCGCTCTGTCGCGTCGTCGTCGTCGTCGTGCTGGCGATCCCACCGCAAGATGGCCTGAGTTTGGGCTTGCTTGAGGCCGTTGAGAGAATACGGAAGAAGATACATACCTGGATGACATGGAACTGGCAAATCCGGATGAGGAGGCCAGGGAAGACTGCAGCAAGAACATCAATATAAAGGCAAGCCAAAATATTCAGCCCGCTACCTTGGCGAATCGCCGCACGAGACGGCCTGAATTTGTCAATAATTATGAAGGCCGGTCGCCAGCCAAGCGGGTTATCAACAATTTTCTGTGCCTCAGCTAGCAGTCGTTGTCGGTCGCCCTCAAAAGCAGGGTCAACGGTAGCTCTTCCTGGTCTTTGGTTTAGTACGGATGTAATTGAAGGTCGCTGACGCAACATGCCATTAACGAGATCATCGGCCGTCTTCTCGACCAGGGCTTTGACTCGTGTAAGGAATTCGACTTGTGTTTCAGTATTAACAGTACTGGCAAGATACGTTGGCCCTGAGGGATATGCACCTTATGATATTGACCATACAATGCTTGAGTAGTACTCACCGGGAACCATGCGCTCGTTGTCGTTGATTGTGGTGAGTAAGGTAACTGGTGCCCGATGCTGATTCATGTTTCGCCAGCACTCATCTAGGCCGGCGCCGTTTTTGGCTGAATAAAGAATTAATGCTTGTTCGGCATAGCTATTGGTGATCCCGGTTGCGAAGTTGGTGGGAGGGTCCGCATTCGGATTCGAAGGAGAGTAGCTAAGGGGTGAAGATAAGCTTACTGAACGGCGCAGGCACAGGAAGACGCACTGGAATATTCTCTCGGGATTGGCCTTGGCGAATATCTCAATGGCACTAAGCGGGTCATTCATAAGGCGCTCCTTCCGCCGAATGTTTTGGACTGCGCTGTCAACCTGGGCAGCGGTTGCGCGGCGGGCCCTGGGAGTGCCTTGCTCCTCGAAAACACGTAGAAGCCCTGGCAAAAGCATCAGTATAAAGATTGAACCAAAGACAGAGAACCCACGTCTTTTAATCGACGCCGCTGTCATATCGGGGTAGGTGGCGCACTCCATGATACACTGTCGAATGTATGGGGACATTTCGAGGTGTTCCGGGAGTGCTTTGGGGTGCCTGAAGCGCTGGTAGAGATGGACGACAGTGAGATTGGAAGCTCGGACTTCGGCCTATAAGATATGGTGTGATCAGTCAAATAGGAAAGAAGAAAAGCTACGTATACGGACATGCAATTCGACGGGACACTTCTTCTGTTTACTGCGTTTTGGTTTCTTCTTCTTGATGCCCGCACCGTTGAGCTTCCGATTGAGGCCGATATCATCCTCGTCTTCATCGCTGTCGCTGCCAGACCCAGATCCATCACTGGGGGACTCGGAGTCCGATACGTCTACATAACCCTCAGCATCATCGTCTTCAAACTCCGAAACCACGCTTTCGACTTTCTGCTTCTTCTTTGCCGGTTTAGAGTTAGACTCGGAGCCATGTCGGCAGTTATCTGCGCAGCGCAGACAGACTCGAAACACCGGGGCATCTTTGGTGATATCAAGAGCTTCTGGGGGGTTACCATCTTCTGTATCCCAGGAAATGATAAAGGGCCGTGCACGAATATCTTTTGGGCGATCGAGGGGGTGCCCGAAGTGCTGCAATTTTACAGCATGGGCGGTAAGGTAATCGTGGGGGTGGTAGTCGTTTGCCTAAAAGCTGAATCAACGGAAAGCACAGTGTCAACGACAAAACGAAAGCATACCCAATCCTCAAAAACTTTGAAGATCTTCGTACTCTCCGCGTTCCCAACTTCCTCCCAGCCATCCTCTGGACGGCGGCGGATGCGATTGAGAGTGAGGCGAGGCTGTTTGGATTGAGAGTGGCGCTGGCGGCGAGATTGAATATGGGCATCCTCGGGGGAATCGGGGGCAAGATGCACGGGGCGTTGCATCAAGAATTTCAAGGTTTTACTGGTGCGAGGTGAAAAGTGCTTGGGTTTGGCCGCTCCTTTTCGAGATCTCTTGGTTGGGGAGACAGTCGGTGGACGCAATGCCTTTGGTGAGCGTGATATAGGCGCATCCGGAGAGGCTCGTCGACCACGCTTTTGATGCGATGGTCGGCCAGGGACACCGGTTACAGGCTGTGGAAAGAATAAAAAGAGGAAGGTAATTGAGCTGAGGATTAGGTTGCTTACTGGCCGAGGGGGCGATAATAACGCAGTTTCCTCGGGATCAGAGGTAGGTACGCCACCAAGGTCTCCAGCTTCTTCTTTCTCCTGCATTGCATGTCGCTTTCGTTTCTATCCGACGGTAAGCTGGGCAAAAGCGCAATAATGTAACAAAACTCACTTGATTTCGAGGCAAAGGTGACTGCGAGGATGGTTAATGGGATGAGACACGAAAAATATATAAGCCAGACACACCCGGGTCGGCGAAGCGTCATCGGACTCCAGCTGAGGTACGAAGCTGAGAAAAAAAGGAGGAGGAGGGAAAACTAGCCGTACATACCACAGGAGTTGGCCCACGTCGACGTGGCTGCATGTTGGTTGGGTGGAAGAAAGAATTTCAAATGATTTGGCCATCAGTGGCCGAATGGCGAGATGATACGGAGCCGTATCGTGCAAAATCCGGGTTAGGTCTGGGTTGCCAAAGGCGGGTTAGATCTGGAGTCAGCTGTTGCCAAAATATGGGCTGGGTCAGAGAATCCAAAAGTAAGGCCAAATGGGACGGGATGAAAAGTAGGGTTAAAGCAATGAACCGAGGAAGTTGGAAATTTGGGCCAACTCCGTGTCGTACGAGGCTAAGTCTAGCAAAGGTCGGGCTATGTCTGAGGTCTGGAATCGACGGGTTAACTTACATGGTTGCAAAGAATGGCTGCATGTGTCGTTCGGGACAGGCTAGCTCTCTAGTTTAAAAGGCGGGCTACATCTAATGAATGACGCCCGGCTATATCTAATCTTTCCATCCCGGCGAGCTCCGTAACTGTCAAGGGAGTTTACACGTTTTGCAACGGGAATAAGGATTCTCGGCTGCAGCTCCAATCAATTGAAGAGAGGCAACATCTGTTTCAGTCATGCGCTGGGCAAATATAAGACCCTCGTCCGTGTCCTGTTGAGTATAAGTCGACAAAGATTCTGTGAAATTTAGCACACTTGAGGACCTTGAAGTTGTAGCAGATCCGAGCCACGCATCGTCAATAACAAGCCCGTATACCTCGTCGTTACACGTCGTAAATTGAAAAGAGGGCAGAGCGAGAGGGCAGCAGTCCTTACCACGTTGTATACGCCATAGAACTCGAACGAGAGAACCTTGCCACAGCGAGATGACCTTCCGATCCAGCAGGGTGCTGAAATAATCCAGCATTTTCTCCGTGAACACGGGTGGTCTCGAGCCATTCAAGCCCTGGCAGTACAAAGTCTCTGCCTTCCAATAAGGGTTGTAAGTAGGTTCTGTGGACGAGCGCAGTGGTTGACTTTGGGAGGTCTCAAAGGAGATAAGTATCCGGATGAGTCGAATCTTCTCACAACCGACTCTCATGTCGCTGGAGGCTGAGGTTCAGAGACAGGATACCGCGATGGCCAGGACCGGCCTGGGACTCCCGCTTCCCCCTGAAATCATCGCAGAGATTTTTTTCCATTGCATACCCTCTGAATCCGAATACACTGTCCCCGACCTCGACACGGCGCCGCTCATTCTTTGCCGTCTATGTCGCCAATATCGCGACATCGCGCTGTCGACCCCGGCCCTCTGGAGCTCTTTATCACTCGACATGAATAGGATGGTACGAAGCGAAGCATACATCGAGTTGCAGCGCAGCTGGCTTACTCGAGCGGGGAAGACTCCCCTCTCGCTGGCTTTCCGCGATGAATTTTCTTCTCGGCGCAGAATGGGGCGACCGGGCCCTGTTGCCCCAGATACTCTGAAGTCTCTTGTCCAGAAAATTCGGAATTTGTCCGGACAATGGCGCAACATCCTGTTCGACCTCCAGCTTCAGGACGATACCGACCTCCAGTCTCAGGTCGATATCGTCCACTTCCCTATAACGGGACAACATCCTCTCCTGGAAAAGCTTGACATTGGGAATCTGACCAAGGTCACTTCGCGCAGCTTAATATCGCTGGGTGACTCGGACGCGCCTCGCTTGCGTTGCGTTTCCGTCAGATACCATGCAAGTATGCAACTTCCATGGCACCAACTCACCACCTTCCGGTCCGTTATCGGACTCAACATTTCGACTGCCCTCAAAGTCCTTCGTGACTCGCCGAACCTACTAGAAGCAGCCTTGGCCGCGCATAACATCGCATTCGCGACCCCTTCCGGTTTACCGCTCGTCATGACGCGCCAGGTCCGCCTCCAAACCCTCACTTTGGGCGGATTCGCTGGCGACCCCGACGATTGGGCCGTCTTTGCTTATTTGAGAACACCCGCCCTGAAAACCCTCCGCGTCCTGTTCAGGGACTCCGTCCACCGCCCAGTCGACGCATCGCCCCTCGTATCGTTCTTCGCGCAGCCCGCCCTGCGCCTGCACACCCTGATACTCTCCCACCCGCCCGCAGCCCCCGCCGACCTGATCGCATGCCTCGCCGCGAGCTCGTCCCTCGTGCACTTCACCCTCAAACTCGCGTTCCCGACCGCGTCGAGCACCGACTCGGACGCGCGGCGCGTCGAGGTGGACACGCTGCTCGCCCAGTTCACGCGCCAGGTCAAGTTCCTCCCGCATTTGGCGTCCCTCCATCTCGTGTTCCCGGGCAACTCGTGCGATGGGGGCGTCTCTCCGTCGGCTGTTATCGAGATGCTCTGTTGGAGGTGGGCGTCGACGCCGCTGCGCTCGTTCAGGTTGGCCCATGGCGCGTACTACGAAATCAGCGCCGAGGTAGCTATAAATGATCACCCGGAGTTCGTGAGATTGAAGGACGAGGGCATGAACTTGTACGTCGGGAAGGCATTTACGGACACTGATTCGTTTTGGACATATTAGTCGACTGCCGACACGAGGGTCAACTACGCAGTCGTAAAACCACCTCGGTTGCATAAGGCTGTTAACATCGACGTCCACATTGATATGTATTCTTGAAGTTGTGAATCAGAGGCTTCATTATGCAGTCAGAAAACCACCTCTGTTTCAATTAAGATCGGGAGTAGATTATCTACCGAGTATCACGTATGATGCCTCACCACCAGGGCTCAACCCAATACCGCGTCACCTCAATCTCGCCCCGGCGTTTCCGGGCAACAAACGCGTCCGCCTCAGCCCAAAGATCTGTCGCCCGCGGCGCCCAGCCCCCGATGGGCGCACGCACAGCGACGACATAGCGCGCGTCGGTGACCTCGGCGCACGTCGCGACGCCGCGTGCCCACGACGCGTACGACGGGTGAAAGAGGTCGACGAGGACCTGCAGGTGGGCGCACTGCTCCAGCAGGCGCCGCAGGACGCCCACGGGGACCCCGTTGTTGAGGCACAGATGCGTGAGGGCGGGCAGCGTTGCGAGCGCGGGGCAGATCTCCGCGCTGTTGAGCTCGTAGTTCATGATCTCGAAGATGTCGAGGTGGGTGATGGTGTGGAAGAAGGGGTGGCTGAGGTCGAGCGGGCGGTAGCCGAACAGGTCGCGGAGGGAGCCGCACCACATGCGCGCGTGCGGGATGTGTTCGAGGATGGGGAGCAGTGCGGGCTGGGACCAGTGCGCGTCCACGTAGAGGGATACGATGCGGGGACAGAGCCGCAGCAGCGCGTACGCGTTTATTTGCGACCATTCAGAGCTCGGACTGAGGTACAGGTGGCGGACGTTTTGGCGGAAGAAGCTGGGTGGTTTGCGGTGCATCGCGCGCTCGATGGCTTTAGCTACAGAGGAGCGATCGATGCGAAGCGCTCTGTATAAAAGAGGCTCGATCCAGATGAAAACACGGCGAGAAACTCGTAAGAGAGCGGGGGCTGTCCCGGGATGCAGTAGCGCAGTGGTCTCGAAGATTTCTCGCTCCAAATCGAGGGGAAGGAGTGAGGTGTCCATGGAGGTTTTCTGAAGCCTAGATGCTTGGGCTTCTGTCCCGCTTTTCACGGAAAACTGCTGGCAACTCAGTCACGGGAGCGCCCACGGCGTCACCAGCGGATGTTACTGTCCAGATGTCGAGCAAAAATCGGCGGTTGACAGGCGAAAAGGCGCGAAAAGGCGCGAGCGGGCTTGAAGACAGCTTGGAGAGGCTTAGCAACTCGAACGAGGTGGTGCAGTGGGCATAAAATAAACAATTGCGCTCCCCAGGGAGTCCAGTTAGCCGTGGTTTGCATGGTGAGCAGCGCAGTGTACAGCTTGAGATGATGGTTGAGGTCAAGACGCGGGCAGATCAATCCCAAACACGGAAACGGCTGATCCGCTCGGAGCCCGGTTTCTCTTCCTATCTCCGCGGCAAGCGCGACGCGAGGCACGAGCGGCTTGAGCTTGCCAGAGGATAAGGTAAGACTGAGGGAGGCAGCGGGTGAGTGTGGACGCGAAGCGTCACGTTGTGACATCTTCGCTGGCTTCGCGCCACCACCTCCCGCTCCTCCCGTCGCTCTCTCTCGTAGACCAGTCGTCTACCCTCTGCCTGTACACCTCCCCAACATACATATCATGACCAACCTGGCCTCGAATGGCAACGGTACCGATTCAGTTCCGCCTCCTCGCGTCAGACGAACGCACAAGTCCCCCGCATACAACGAAGTTTTGGAGGGACTCCCGAAGCACGTAAAGCTCAAGAAAAACAGGGAGATAGAGGACCGTAACGGAGAGCGCGCCTTGAGGCGAGTAGAGCATTTGGAGGACGACAGCGCGCCGCAGGCGTCCGACGACGAGTCGTACATCACCGTCTCGGACGACGAAGAACCCGTCTCGCCGGCGACGCGCATGTGGGGCTCGTTGGCAAAGCTCTCGCCGAGATCGGGAGCAGATATGTTGCGTGTTTTGCTGGGAGCAAAGAGAAAGGAGGACGTTGCGGAGAAGAAGGGGCCTCCACCGGCCAAAAAAACCCCGCTTGGAAGTCAGGCTCGTCCCAGGGCAGAGGCTCCCCCTCGTTTTTCACCAGTGCCTCCGCGAGTTGTACGACCACGACGTCTACATCCCCCTCTCCTTCTTCACCTCTTCCAATCTTACCTACATCAACACCCATGCGGCGTCCCTCGAAGTAACGAAGCTTAACGCGCCGACGGGAGCCGAAAAACAGTTCCGCGTCCTCGATACGGACCTCCTGCAGCTACGCCTCAAGCTCCAAGAATGCGGCATGGAGCGTGCCCAGTGGATCGAGGCTTCGGCAAACTTCGTCGAGTTCATGGGCCTCGTCGGCGGTGCGGCCGCCGCGCAGCGTTGGGACACCCACTACCTCCACTTCTTCAACCTATCCAGGAAGGAGGAAGACTTTACCGCGCACCGCGCTGCCGACATTGCAATGCGCCTCGCATACAGCGCGCAGCCCTTCACGTATGTCCGGGAGATGTACGAGAAGGACATACAAACGGAAATCAGTGCTCTCCGACTCTGGGAGAGCACTCGGCCTCCTGCGCTCTTCCCCGGCAGCGCCTACATCGTGCCCGGGGGGGGGCTGATCTCCGCCCCCGCCCCCGCCCCCGCGCCCGTTGTCCAGGAGGGCGGCGCGCGTGGCGGTGGGCGGGGCGGTCGGGGCGGGGCTGCAGGGGGCGCTGGTGGTGCCCGCGGTGGCGGTCGCGGCGGAGGCGCCGCTGGACGCGGGGGCGCTCCCTTTCAGGGCGGCAACGGAGGCGAGGCCCCGCCCTCCGCTTGCCTCAGATGCGCGCGCAGGGGCCATCTCTTCAGCGACTGCCCGGCAACGACGTTCGCGGACAATACGCCCATCACCAGCGTCTTCCGCGGCCGCGACCTCTTTGCGGCAGGCTCCAACGCAGCTTTTTGCAGGGTATGGAATATGCGAGGGGCCGACGCCCGCTGTGTACACGACGCGACGCGCGCGCACGCCTGCTCCTTCTGCGGAAGCCACAACCACCACAGCTTCTCGTGGACGTGCCGCCATAGCCCCCCCGCCTGAGGCGCCTGCGGCCGAGGCTATCGTTTTCTTGGAATCTCTCAACCTCCCGGCGCGTCCCGCTTCCCTCGATTCCATTTTCTTGCGCGTCCAAACCCCCTACAACGCCGACGCCTTCCATTCCTTGCTGGTTAAACACTCTCTGACTTCCTCCTACCCCGACCTCGTCAAGAAACTGCGTTCTGGTTTCCCCATGGGTGACTTCCCTCCCCTTCGCCAAACGGTCATTTTTCCAAATCATTCTTCCTACATGGCGCACACGCGCTTCGTCGACGAGTACCTGCTTGAGGAGGTCGCAGACGGACGGATGAGCGGCCCGTTCAGTCAAGGCGAGGTGGAGGATATCTTGAAGGGCTACTTTCAATGTTCGCCGATCATCATCGCCTCTCAAGACCAGGGCCCGGGACTCCCGGACAAGCTCCGCCTCTGCCGCAACCTCTCCAAAGATGGCGGACACCACTCTTCCACCAACTCGTTCATTGACAAAACCAAATTTCCCACCAAGTTTGATGACGCTGCGCGCGTCGCCGAGATCGTGAGTACATCCTTCCGCTCTGTCCTCTATATTCCCACACCCGTCGTCGTTTCGCGCGACGGGTCGTTGGCCGTCTTGCGGCGTCACTTCGTTGCCCGCTTTCATGCGTTGCCTATCGGGGCCCATGACGTTTGCGCGGCACCATGGGTGCTCGTTCGCTGTCGGGCCCAGTCGTACCTGGCGTTCCCCCCCCCTTTTCGCCGCGGGCCTGGGTCGTGGGTCCTCGTACCCCGCCCTGCGTCCTTCATATCATCGTGGCTAACCCGTTCTCGTTCAGATTGCGACGGCCCCGCCGGGCGCGCAAGCGATGGTGATTGACATTGAGAAATTCCACCGTACCTGCCCCTTGCTGCCGGAGCACAAGCGTTGGTTCGTTGTTCGTGGCCCGAAAGGGTTTTATATCGACCACAACGCTCCCTTCGGTTGTGCGTCGGCAAGTAGCAATGCAGGCTCCATCGGCAGCGCCCTCATGGACATTTGGCGCGCAGAGGGTGTGGGCCCCATCACACGATACGAAGACGACGCCGCCGTTTTCCGGTTCCCCATCGCCATCTCACCCTCCTCCCCTCCCCCAACATCCCCGCCTTTCACTTATGCATACGACATGGAGGAAGCACTGCGCCGCATCGCACCGACGCGAACACCTTGGCACCCGACATCAAAAAAGGGTCAAGATTTCCACCATGTCCTCGCTTACATCGGATTCATGTGGGACGCGGAGAAGAAGCTGGTCTGGTTGAGCGAGGATAAGAGAGTGAAGTTCTTGGGCCGCGTCCGCGCTTTCCTCATCGACTTCCGCGGGGCTCGATGCAAGATGTTGGACGTGATGAAATTGCACGGTTCCTTATGCCACATCACCTTCGTCTTCCCCCTTGGCCGCTCCCACCTCCCCGCCCTATCCACCTTCATCGCCTCCTTCGACAACAATTATTTCGCAGGACGCCACCCCCCGCCTTCCGTCATGACCGAGTTGAAATGGTGGCAATCTACGCTGTCCGCCCTCCACGCCCCCAGATCCATAATCGCAAGGGGCCCCGTCGTCGACCGCGGCCTCTTCGTCGACGCCTCGACGGACTGGGGCATTGGAATCCTCGTCGGGGGTCGCTGGGACGCGTGGCGGGGTCGGGGCGCGTGGAATGTCGGCGCGCGTCACATTGGTTGGCTGGAAGCCGTCGCCCTCGAACTGATCATCTACGCCATCGAGGAGATGGGTTGGAGCAATGCGCACTTCCTCGTCAGGTCCGACAATCAAGGTGTCATCGGGGCGTTCGACAAAGGCCGCAGTAGGAGCGTCGAGATGAACCTCTGTGTTCGTCGTGCCCACCTCGCACTTGCGGAACGCAACATCACCCTCGAGCTCTCATACATTGCCTCCGCCGACAACCCCGCCGATCCTCTCTCGAGGGGTATCCTGGGCTCACCCTCGTCGCGTCTACACTCTTCTTTCGTCCTGCCTCCCGAAATCGTCCCGTTTTTCGTACGTTGCTGATACTGTCGTTCCCGTCTCGTCGCGCTCGTCCGTTTCGTTACCTCTTCGTTCGTCTTTTGCGTGTACAGTCGTAGTCCTGATTTTCTCGTTTAACTCGTCCACAAAATGAATTGAACTCGTCCGTTTCGTTTTCGTTGTGATCAACTTAGGTGATTTATAATCACGCCGTTCCTTTCCCGCCATGTCCGACGACCTACCTCTCCAGCCGTGGGTTCCCCAGCCTGGTTCCTTTGCGTATCGGGCGCGTTATTTTACTGGGTCCTCGATACCGCCAACGGCGCCAGCTCCGCTTGTCGCGCCGTCTGCCGCGCCTCTATCTTCTGCCCGCATCACTGCCGTTCCTCCACCTGCTCCACGTCCCTCCACCCTCGCTCCCTCTACGCGCCGTCGCGCCGCCGTTCCTGCCCGCCGCGCAGTAACACCTACCTCCCACGAAAACCAGCCGCAGAAGAAGAAGGCCGCGCGAAAGGCCAAAGCGGGCAATGAAATCCAGAATAACGCGTTGCGCCCACACGTCCTCGCCCTCGACCGGCTGCGCACCTGGACCTCCCCCTTCGCTCTGGACTACGCTGCCTCTTTCCGCGCTGAACTCCCCGAAGAACTCGTCAACCAAACTTATGCCACTTTATTTTCGGCATACGCTCCTGGCTCGCATTCCACCTACGCGGCGGGTCTACTGAGGTTTCACCAGTGGGCCGACAAATACGAGATATCGGAGCGGGCACGCATGCCCGCCTCGCATTTCTTGCTTGCCGCCTTCATCGCGGAGTTTGTTGGGTCGGTTGGCGGGGGCACCGTAAAGGCTTGGATGTCGGGTTTGAGAGCGTGGCACGATATCAACCACGCCCCATGGCACGGCGAAGACCGCTGGGTGGAGCTTGCGCGACGCACCGCGAACAAGGAGGGAGTCGATTTCAAGCGCGAGCAGCGGGGGCCCGTCACCATCGAGCACATGCGCGCGCTGCGTAAAACATTGGTCCTCTCGAAACCTTTCGACGCAGCCGCCTGGGCTCTTGCCTGCGCTGCTTTCTGGGGCTGCCGCCGCTTGGGTGAACTCACCATCCCCTCCAGCTCCTCCTTCGACCCCAAGTTCCACGTTCAACGCAGCGCTTGCCGTAGAAGGATCACCTCAAACGGGGGTTCCACTTCCTCCACCTCCATCGCTTTACCTTGGACCAAATCGACGAGAGAGCGCGGGAGCTCTTTGATTATCACCGCGCGCCCCGATGACCTCGACCTCTGCCCGGAGCGCGCCCTCGACAACCACCTCGCTGTCAACGCCGCCGTTCCCCCCGATGCCCCCCTTTTTGCCTTCGTGGACAGCAAGGGCGGCTGGTCCCCCATGACCAAACCCTGGTTCATGGACCGCTGCGACGGCATTTGGAAGGCCGCCAAACTGCTGCGAGTCCTCGGGCACAGTTTCCGCATCGGTGGATCCACAGAGCTCCTCCTCGCGGGCGTGGCATGCGAAGTCGTCGCGGCGCTCGGAGGTTGGACGTCTCTCGCCTTCCTCATCTACTGGAGGAAGGTGGAACACATCATCCCGGCGGCGATTGGGAAGGCGTACGACAAGAAAAGATTCGCCGATCTCGCGATATCCTTCGAAGCTTTCCGGGTTGCCAACAAGATAATTATTCACGATTCTACTGATGATTTGTAGCTCGTCTGCCTCTTTCCGTACTTCATCGTTACCATCCTCTGTCCGCCAGATCGTCCTGTCGTCCCATCGTTCGCGCTTAATTAACATTGTTCTTCCTTCCCTTGCAGGACCAATTCTCTTCTCGGCCCTCTGTCAAGAATCGTTTTATTCCTGTTCCCGGCCACAGTCGTCCCCATTCCATTCTGTTCCATTCCTTTCCCCTTTCCCTCCTCTATGCTTTCGTCGCACCATCGCCCAGCTCTGTGTGGGGTAGAGCCGGGCCGCGCCTGCGGCGCCACCCAACTCGGGGTGAGCTGCGCTCTGGGGTGGTAGAGTTGGGTTGCGCCTTCGGCGCCTTCCCGCTCTCGTTCCAGCCACGCGCTCAGAGCCCATCTGGTGCTCGGAGCCGGACCTGCTCGGTGACGCGTCGAGGCGTCCGCGCGCGAAGCGCGCCCTCTCCTCACAGCAGCCCGCCGCCGCCCGAAGGGCGGCCCAGCATCAGAGCCTACGGCTCTTTCCCCACACCCGTAATCCCAAGGATTACGATCGTCCTCGTAACACACGTTACGCGGACGACCGCTTACCTCTATTCCGCGGCAAGCGCGACGCGAGGCACGAGCGGCTTGAGCTTGCCAGAGGATAAGGTAAGACTGAGGGAGGCAGCGGGTGAGTGTGGACGCGAAGCGTCACATTGTGACATCTTCGCTGGCTTCGCGCCACCACCTCCCGCTCCTCCCGTCGCTCTCTCTCGCCCGCCCGCCGTCCCTTTTCTTTTTCCTTCCCGTTAGTGCGTGGTAGAGTTGGGTTGCGCCTTCGGCGCCTTCCCGCTCTCGTTCCAGCCACGCGCTCAGAGCCCATCTGGTGCTCGGAGCCGGACCTGCTCGGTGACGCGTCGAGGCGTCCGCGCGCGAAGCGCGCCCTCTCCTCACAGCAGCCCGCCGCCGCCCGAAGGGCGGCCCAGCATCAGAGCCTACGGCTCTTTCCCCACACCCGTAATCCCAAGGATTACGATCGTCCTCGTAACACACGTTACGCGGACGACCGCTTACCTCTATCCATCCTCATGAATGCAACGGACTGCAGGTCACCTCTGCGCAGTGCGACCACAGTGTTTGAGCCCGGTTCCTTCGACAGGTTGAACCATCTCTTCGGAACGAGTTTCGGTGTGTTCGGAGAGAGATTACGGGCAGTCCGACTCGGGTCTCTAAAACTAGAGCTCCTCTCAATCATCAGCCGTGTAGCGCGATATCTCG
The DNA here is from genome assembly GCA_029281495.1 of Mycena filopes. Taxonomy (NCBI): domain Eukaryota; kingdom Fungi; phylum Basidiomycota; class Agaricomycetes; order Agaricales; family Mycenaceae; genus Mycena; species Mycena filopes. The sequence goes on along the minus strand of JARIHR010000039.1, from coordinate 685,352 downwards.
ACCTTCCCTTGAAGAAGCTGTACCTCTGTGCTGCTTCGTCCGTCGATCGTCTCAATGAATCACTACCTTCGTCGCTTTTCCTCGCCCTGTGCGGGATCAGTTTCCTTGTTCAAAGGGGCCTTGATTCTCTTCTCTACGTGTCCTGCTGCCTTAGTGGTTTGGGATGTTCTTCATCGTCCTTGCCGACGAAGTATCAGCTACTTGGGGTGCTGGCGGGCTTAACTTTATAGGAATCCGTTCTTCAGGGCCAGGAACTCGCTCGTTCGTGCATGCTACAATCAGCCCAAGGTCCAGACTTGTGAACAGTACGTCCCCCGTCGACCTTTTGAAATGAATCTCTGAAAATACGATCTTACCAGTGGCCTTTTCATTGATTATAATAAGAACCGCGTGGCTATCTGCTAAACGCAGTCGCGACATTCTGCCCCCGTCGACGAAGAGCGTTAATGAGGGACCCATATCCAGCTATCATCCCAGACGCGCTTCATCTATCGGCCTCTCGAGCCTATCTCAGACCCTGGTCTCAACATCGTGCCCGTCTCTCGGGCATTTCGCTCTACCCTTCGCCCTATACAACCCTGTAATCAGCAATGCAGCACCCAAGATGCAATAGTAATCTACACTGCATCCGTCGCCCGTGCCTTCATTAATCCTAGCTGACACCCGCAAGGGTTTCGTCCTCGTCGACGCTGGCTGGCCAAAATCCGCGCCAAATCCGAAGTAATGCTCCGGACGTAAAAAGGCGTCGCTGGCTTTGCACGCGACGAGTCAATACCCGTCGTGGATGGCCTCGCGCTCTCGTCCTGACTACATCTGGCTCTCGATTTACTTTCGTTCGGTCTCTCGGCCGAAACTACGAAATGCAAGGCTGCATCGATGCGGCGGCGTAGGTGAACCCAAATGAACCCTCCCTTGAGTGTTTGACGGCCGTTTGAGTCAGATTGTTACTTTCTCTCTTCCGACTGTCGCGCTATAACGAGTGGGGCAGCGGGCAAGTTGAATATTCTGGGATCCGATTTAAGCCGGGATGTTACCTAAGTCCTTGTGGATCTCCGTGTGAGTCATGTCCGTCTTCCTCTTCCCTTGTTATCCACCCTATCTCCAGACCGTCTGTGCCCGCTGAAGCGTCTGCATTTACTCAGGAATCATTCCAAGATCCCATTGTTCAAGACATGCTAGTATCTGTGCTGAACCCGAAACAAGATAGGCAGCTGCCACGCACGCCTTGCGGAAACCACGTTCCCTGATGTTATTCAAGAACTGGCATGATAATCGGACAGAATCCGGCAGGCACTCATCAACTTCCTCCCGGGAGAACGGGCCCGGTGAACAAAGATACCCTTACGGTTCTTGAGTATAAAAGCAGACTGCCGAGAAACTAGGCCTCTTCTTCTTTGGTCAACGCCCACCGAATTCTGGCTCCTCCTTTGTCGCTTGGGACCCACGCTTCCTATGACGGAATACACCACCTCCTCTCAGGCTCTGCGGGAGTACAGGTCCAGCAAGGAGAGAACAAAGCATTGGGTTCAAAGTCGCGTCGAACCCCCCGACCAATGCTACTCTCCCTCTGCCGCCCCCTCCATCTTTCCTGACCCAGACTTCGTTCCCTCCTCGCCCGCCTCAGACGCCGGGAGCACCCACTCCGTGCCTCCGAAAATGGTCTTGCGATACAGCGACGGGCGGCCCGACGAGCCCATATACCAGGATGGCAGTCAGTCTTTGAAACGCGGCGGATCCAAGCTGCGTCCTCGAGAATCCCTACGGTCGCAGACATTGCCCCAATCTCACCGCTCGAGGTCAGGCTCACATGGAGCACCACGTGTGCCGGAGGAAATACGCATCTTGCCATCTCAGCCGCCTGTCGACGCGCCACGTTCGGTCGCGCCATCCCATGCCCGCTCCAAGTCGCTTCCGCGGAACACGTACTCGCAGATACAAGACCCCATGCCGGAGGTCCCTTTACCGCATCCCTCCCACCATAGCATTTCACTGGGACGTGCAGGGCCGCTGCCCCCTCCTCCCCGCCATGGCCCGCTCGTCTCATTCTCCCAGCCGCCGCTTCCCCAACCCTGGCATAACGCGCCTGGCTCCCACGGCCGCCGCCATGCCCCGCCTGCCATCGTCTATGCGCCCTCTCACTCTCACAGACCGCACTATGCACCGCCAGCCATCTACACCCACCCGCCCAAAATGGGGCCAAACGGAATGATATACAGCCATTCTGCGCCCGTGCCCTCCGCCCACTACCCCCCAAAATACCCGACGCCCTACCCGTCCGTCGTCGCGTCGTCGGCGCACATGTCATCGGTGAATGAAGAACGGCGTTCTGGGGCTAGGACGCCTAACAGACGTGATCGATCGCGATCTCGTACGGGGAGGCAGTTGAGCCCCGCGTCGTCCACTTCTTCATTGACCGGCAGCAATGGCTCGGGGAGCACGTACTATGTAATGCCTACAGGTCGCCAAAAGGTTCACGTTATCGTGAGTGACGCGCCGTCGATGCATCATCGTCCCTTTGAAGACTCATCATCCTCCCCGCCGCTCAGCACACACACGACCCGACCGCATCCCTCCACACTGCGTCATCCAGCACACAGTCCCCCACTTCACCGCGCTCGGGGAGCAGCCTAAAAAAGCCGCCGTTCTTCCAGCGCCTTCTCGGCTTTGCCGAGAAGCGCCTCTTTTCCTCGTCGGGCGATTCAGCCTCCCGCGGCTCATCGCGGAGCGGCAGCCGACGTTTACAAAGACGACACTCGACTGGGACTGGCGGCGGATCTGGATCCGGGCGAAGCAGGAGCACCCCGCCGGGGGAGTAGTATTCAAGCAAGCATATGACTTTCCTCGTAACATCCTTTTTCATTCACCAAGCCAGCGTGACCCCTCCCTCCCTCACCCTACCCCACTCATCTCGGCTCGTACGCGGATACACGACCTTTCATCTCCTCGTCTTATTTTACCACCTACCGCGGACTGGTCGCTGCTCTCAATCCCTCGCTCGATGTATCTTGTTGTACTCCCCCCATTATTGTCCAAGCCTAAAATGAAATCGAAATCCCGTGTAACGGTTCGCTGAGAAAGCACTAGCGTTTTTGAGTTCTTTGACTCACGGGAAGCGTTAATGACACGCAAGGGCCGCAGTTCGAGGGAATAACCTCCTCGAGCGAGGACGGGGATCAAGATGCTGCGTTGTATGCCGACTAATGAGCCCTCTTCATTACGCCCGTGCATGCTCGTTATTATTTGGTGGTCCATGCCCAGCCCACGCATGCACAAAGGCCCTTTGACAAGATGGATTAGATTTTCGAACCAGTTAATATACCAGAGACGCATGACCAGACTTGTGATTTCACCTCTTCCATTTTGTTGACTTTGAGCGTTATTAAATCTTCTATCCGCTAAATCCTCCGTGTACTTTCCCTTGGCCGCCATTCCACAGCTGTACATTGGTGAGAGTCGACATGTTGTCGCAAAGTGACACTTTGCCTGGAACTTGTCTGGAATCCGAGGTGATTCACTGAAACCCACAGCAATACTAATGATTCGCCGAAATTATTGCGAGCCACCCGCGGCAACACCGCGCGCTTTCAATTCCCTAGTCCTAGAGTAGAGAGGCCACCAGTGAACGTACAACTTGGCTATGCTATAGCTATCTATAAGTAAGCGACAGATGTACGTGCACCCAATGTATGAATGTAAACGAAATTGATTCCAGCGGACGCCAAAGACAGAAAGAAAATGAGAGAAAAATTATAAAAACACACGAGGATGAGATGAGATGAAAGCAGCAGCCGACCAAGTTCACTGATTATATAAGTAGCGATAGCACGGAAAGATGATACAGCACAGCGAGGCGGGCGCGAGGCGCATCACCGCCGGCTCCCACGCCGTTGCGTGCGCACGCGTGTAGAGGGTTCCTCCGTCGCGGGTTGCGGAGGCTGAGAAGAGCGGCGCCACGTCGAGCTGCCGCTGGCGGCGGATGTCGACGGTCCGGGCGGCCCCGGCGCCATCCCTAACGAAGCCGAGGCCGCACTCTGCGTCTGCGTTGGTGCTCGCCGACTTCGCGTACTCGTGCCCGCCGCCGCAGCAGACGATTGCGCCTGCTGCTGCTGTTGTTGGTGAGCACGAGACGACCCTGCCCGAGGCAGCGGCGGTGCCGGTGCCCATCGCGACGCGCGTACACCCTCGTCGCCCGACAGAGGGTCGTCGATCTCGATGAGGTCCGGACTGAGCTCCCGGTCGCGTGCGCGTGTCGGGGGCGGCTCCGAGCCCGAGCCCCCGTCGTCTGACGCGGGCTCAGGTATCAGGTCCTGGTCCATCGCGTCAATGTCCGCTTGCTCCTGTGCGTCTTCGTCCTCCTCCTCGAGCACCAGCCCCATATCTACGTCCATACTATTCCGCCGCGCCGCGCGCGCGTAACCATACCCGCCGTTTGAACGAGGGTCGTCTTCGTCGTCATCGTCATCGCTTCCCCCACTGTCGCTATCGTCGTACACGCCTCCCGGCGGCTCGCCGACCCAGTCCTCCCCCTCCTCCGCAAAGTCCCAGACGTCGAGCACCGTCTGCACCGTGCCGTTCCGCGTCTGGTTGCTCGCCGCCACACACCACCGTCCCTCGAACACCACTTGCCACACGCCGGTAATCCCCGTAAGCAGATCCCGCGCGACGCTCCCATCCCGCAGATTCCACATCTTGAGCGTGCCGTCGCTCCCGCTAAGCACTTTGAACTCGTCGTGCTGGAAACATGTGATCGCGCCGGTGTGCGCGGCGAGTGTGTGTTGCAGCGCGCCGGTGTCCGGATCCCATACGCGCAGGGTAGAGTCTGCAGCCGCACTCACAAGTGTGCGCGGTGATAGCCCGAGCAGACCGACGAGCGAGGTGTGTCCCGTGAGCGTGTGTGCGCAGCGGCCGGTTTTGAGGTCCCAAATCCGCACGGTGCCGTCCATGGAGCCCGAGCATGCTTGATGCCGTGGCGGGTCGAGAACAACACTGTATACTAAAACCGGTGGTCAGGATACGCCGATAGGGCAGCGAACGAAGAACGAACCCTTCTGCGTATGGCCAACCAGTATCCATCGACATGCCCCGGTCACCAGATCCCATACCCGGACAGTGCAGTCGTACGAGCCAGACACGAGGGTGCGGCCGCGTGCAGCGAGAGCGCGAACGGCATGGTCGTGCCCTTCAAGGAAAAGCCGATGATATGGATTATCATCCGCATCCTGTATGACAGTTAAGCACCAAAAAAAGCGATAGAACAGCACCAGACGCACATCGGGATCCCCCTCGTCGAAACACGAATAGCTCGCATCGCCTGTTCGCGGCAGTGTCCATACACGCAAGGTGTGGTCCCTGGAGCCCGTGACGATCAGCGCGCGCTTCGGCCACTTCTCCCTCCTCCCATCCTCCATCTCCACCCACTCGGGCTGCACGATGGCAAGACATCGCACCGTGCTCGTATGCCCGCCAAACACATGTGTGCATCGGCCCGTCTTGAGGTCCCAGATGCGTACAGTACGGTCGGTCGAGCCAGAGACGAGTATATCGCGGGTGGCGGCGAGGGCCCAGACGCCGCCCTCGTGTCCCTGCAGCGCGAGCCGCAGTTCGCCTGCGAGCGGGTCGTAGACGTGAATTGAGTGATCGTCGGACGCCGAGATGACGCGGCCGCGCGAGAGGACAAGGCAGGTGACGACGCTGCTGCCGTGCGCGGGAAAGCTCCGGTGCGTTGGGGCTGTGGCGGCGGCCCAGCGCGCGTGGGTGAGGTACCGGGACTGAAAGAGGGACTTGTGTGGATAGGGGAGGCGGTGGTGGGCGCGGAGAAAGGCCTGTTCTGAGCCCCAATGCATTCCGGAGGACTTGAGGAGGGACGTCCATACGAGGGGATCCGCGTCGATTAGGGAGCGCCAGGATTTGGACACACGCGACGCGCGGGCGAGCGCGGGGAAGGGAAGGAAGGAGAGAATGTGGGAGGCGAGTTCTGGCGGCAGGAGGGTGAGAAAGTCGCGTGCGAGGGTGGGGGTGAGAACGGAGTGGAGCGTGCGCAGGACGGGTAGCGGGGAGTGGCGGAGGAGTGTAAGGAGGAAATGGGACTGCAGCGCGGGTGGGAGGGCGTTGAAGTGCGAAAGGAGGGATGGCAGAGTCAGCAAAGTGGTCAGGGCCAGGTCGGGCTCAAAGGGAGAGCCCTGCCGCGAGCCAGGGGGCGATGGCGGTGGGCGGGGTTTTTTCCTCGACTGCGGCTCGTCCTCCCACGCGCGCTTCTTTCCATATCGGTCGACGGCCTCTGCGAGCCCTACAACGGGCTCTGGCGGGTCATCTCGCCGCAGCATACGCCATCCGTCGCCGCGCGAGTCCTGCTCCTCCTCGTTTGCATCGTCGCCCTCCTTGAACGTGGCACGCGTGCCACCGGGGAAAACCAATGGAAACTGGCGCAAATTGCTCGGTAACGTCGCGTGTAAAAGTGGGTACTCCTTGGGATCTGTGGGCTCTGTGGGCGGGGGCAAGGGGGGTAGCTGGATCGGAGCATAGGTCGTGGTGGTTGTCGTCGTCGTGACCACCCTGCGAAAAGCGTCAGCGACACGGGGGAAAAGGGATAAGATTGTGGCATACGTTGTGGTGCTTACTGACGGCTGCAGCACCACGCTCGGTCGTGAGCTCATCTTGGAAGTCGTAGATCGTAAGACCGCTCTTGTGGCGGGCTCGTTGAAGGCTTAAATAGCCTGGGGAACGCGATATTAAAGCGAAGCAAAAGCGATTGAACCAGCGGCTACTTTAACAGCCTTCCCGCGAAACAAACTAAGCCTTTAGGCCCACTAAATTTGGAGATCTACGGGTCAGTATTGGGCGAAAACAGAGGGTAGAACGCGAATACTGCTCACCGAGGCGTAAAATCGAGGAATGAAGCACAGAATACTGCGCGTGGACGCTGAAGTCCTGCGAGATGGTGGCAGCAGTCCAAGTCCAAAACAGGCCGTGAGAATGATCTCGGCCAAACCCGACCGCCCCTTGTCCTAGACCGCGTTAGAAATATTCCACCCGCAGCGCCTCTCCTTCCTTGCCGCCTGTGTAGTCACCGGAAAGAGACTCAATACTCAGGTGCCAGTCCTCAAGCCCTTTGCTATCGCTGGCGGCATCCGGGGCACCTTCTATGACTTTCCCGACGCAGAACTGGCTCGCTCTCTATCGTTCCATGCGGCAACACAAGAACCATCCGAAACTTGGTGCCAAAGTGGTGGAACGGGGAGGTCTTGGGGGTCCTCAGCGATACCGTTACTCCCTCTCACGGGAACAGGCTTTCACTCCACTATCCTTCTACCATGCCTCATGTCGACTCTACGAGGTTTCTCCAATATCGAAATGCAACCTTCAACGCCTCACGCATCCGCATCGGGCGGCCGCATTGAGACAGAACACCCTCACCTCTTGTTTTTGTGTGACCGAGATGAGGACGTCATGTCGTCTTCTTAGTCTGGCGCTTGCTGCTTCGGTCGTGGTCGATATACGGCGAGGACTGCCTTCGCCCAACCCGCGCTGAGGCGATCCGAAATACCGGATGGTTGCTCCTCACGATTCTAGTGGTGCTCTTAATCTCGAAGTCATTGTCGCGCAAGCATTCCTACCAGCCATTCTATGTAATCGCTCCCAAATCCCGAGCACTCTTTGGCCAGTATCACCGGTGTTCCATGCACTTCTGCACCGTGCGATCGCAAGCGGCTCTTACTCGAGGAAGGCAGGATAATCCTCCATTGCTTCCGGCGACCCTTCTTTTGGCGCACCGTCAACGGCAGCGGCGCCCGACTTTCAGCGCGCTCCCATCCCCCGCGCAACCCGTACTCGCTCCCCGCGCCTGCCTTCGGGTCAACGACCGCGAGCTCGCGCTCGCCGTCGGCTGCGCCTGGGAGTGGGTTGATGGACATGGAGGAGGCGGTCGCGTAATTCGTCGCAGAAGAATCTGTCGATGATGATGCCTCGGTCGCGTGTGCCGTCGGGTTGGGGAGGGGGTCGTCATTAGGCTGACTGGTGGGATGGATGGGACGGGTCTTTTGTACAGACAGCGCGCCGCGGCAGTAGACAGTGCGCGGTCCTCGAGTTGATGATGGATCCAACGCGCGTGCTCGCGGCGACGAACTTGGGCGCCTGACAGGGCGAGACTGGAGTCATAAACGGTCACCTTTACTCCGCGACCACTGTACACGACTGCAGTGTGCACATTGGTTTCACGCCCGAATTTGACAGCGTCCGGATTTCACAGCAGACGGCTGTGTTTGACACACCTTGGAGCCTGGATTTTGGGATTTTGCATTGTAGATAACTAGTAGACGCACGCGCTGTATTTAAGTACATACTGGGGATTTCAGGCGTTGTTTTGTTCCAAGCGTGTCAGACTTGATTCCAAACTTTCCTTAAGGCTTGCCTCCAACAATCATCTTTGTTCAAACGTCTAGCGTCTGTCCACGAGAGACTACCTTCTTGCCTTCCACCATCCTTGAACGACCGCCAGCTCTTTACTTTCTACTCAAGTGGCATCCGTTGCAGGACGGCACCTACTCTTCCTCCACCGTTAGGTTCGATCTCATCCCTCGTCCTCGCAATGCGTCTTGACCGTAACGCTCTCGACAGACTGACCTCGTCTCAATGACCTCTCCTCTGACGCTAGGCCGTCTCTCGAATCCAGATTTGACCCAGAGAATATTGGTGAAGAAAGACGGTCGACTCCGATTTGACGCGATTACTCCTCCGTCTCCACTTCCCCCCGAGCTTGTGGCAGAAATCTTCCTTCACTGTCTCGATCTCGCGCCAGTAACCCCCCACGTTAACACCGCACCTCTTGTCCTCACTCGTGTATGCCGGCGATGGAGAGCGATTGCGCTCTCTACGCCAGAGCTCTGGAGTTACTTGGTCGTCCCGATCCACCCATCGGAAGATGAGATCGCGATGTACCAGATGTGGCTTTCTAGAGCGTGCAGCACCCCCCTGTCGCTGCGTTTGGAGGATGGCGGTGACATACGTTACCTATTACAACCTCTTTATCCCCTCGATACGTTTACGCAAACCGTCATTGGGACGTCGCGCCAGTGGCGGAGCCTCGAAATTGACGCCAACCCGAGGACGGTAGCATCAATTCTCCGATCCCTGGCTGGAAAACTCCCGTTACTGAAGGCGTTAACGGTTTCGGACCTTCCCCCAAAGAAAGACGGATTCACATTGTCCTTGTCTGATGCATCGCAGCTGCGCCATGTCTCTTTCTCGGGGGACAGCTCAGGCATACAGCTCCCACAGAACCTCACCACCCTTAATCTGGATGTCGTCAACCTTCTATCGTGCCTCGCAGTCCTCCGCAACTCCCCGAGTCTTTTAAATGCCTCCTTCCTTATCGCAGGCGCCCTTTCGACCCTACCCACTCTCATCCTACGACACGATCGCGTGGAGTCCCTCTCCTTTCTTGGCGGGAATTACCCAAACCCTGCGGACCCTTTTCCTATTCTCAATTGTTTGCAAACCCCGGCTCTAAAAAGCCTCGCCCTCGGCTTTTTGGGTCGTGTCCCGGTCAACGACGGAATTCCAATCCCATTCTTCGCCTTCCTATCACGATCTCAAGTTCAACTCCATACCTTAACCTTGTCGCGTATTCCCACGACGACGAGGACCTTGATTCAAATTCTCAAAGCGAGTCCTTCGCTCGTTCATTTCACATTTGAGCCCTGTGCTTGGATGGACATGACCCCCTTCTTCGCCCAGTTCAAAGGCCACCGCGATTTTCTTCCGGCGTTGGAGTTTTTCCACTTGTTTTTTTCCGAGTACAAACCTTCAGGGCACCGGTCGAGGACGTCAGAGGCCTTCACTGCGTCGACGGTCGTCGACATGCTTTCGTGGAGATGGGCCTCGACTGGTAACCGACTAAAATGTTTCGAAATCCGCCACAACCGGCATGTGACGCCATCGTTCGATAAAGCTATCAACTCGCATCCCGTGTTTCAGCGATTGAAGGATGAAGGCATGGCCTTATATGTCGGACGCGAGCGGCCGTTCATAAATTGGGCAGTACGCTAGGTCCGTTTGTTCTTTCTGGCGAACGTGATACAGCCAGCATAATAAATAAAATTCCGGTTTACTAGGACCTTCTCTGTTGAATCCTGTCGGTAGCACTGTAACTCCATCTTGTATGTCAACTCCCAAGTCCCAGAGACTTCTTGGTTTGAATCGCTGGTGTTCGCACGTGAAACGGCTGGCGCCAATATTGATCGCAAGGAACGTCGTTGAATGTATCGAGTTGACAGGTAGTCCTACTCAGAGCAAGAACTGGATTAAACCGCCCGCCAACAGACCCAACAATGCCGTGGAGACTGCCATCCTCGGCGCCGAGTTCTTGGTCTGAACTGGCCCGGTCGGCGTCGCCGTCGCCACGACCTCAAACGTGTTCGTCCGCAAAAAAGCAGCAGATATCGTCTGCGTCACTTGCTGCGAGTTCCCATTCAGGCCGGAGCAAATGGCGTTCCCGTCCTTGAGACTGCAGTCCGTCCCGAAGTTGACTCGCGAAACGGGGGGTTGGGAGAAGGTCTCGAAGATGTAATCCGAGCCCGCGACGTAGGTCGCTAATATCCATCCCAGCGTTCAGTTACCGAAATTATAGCCAACTTCAATATGCTTACCCATGACCGGCGACGCACTGACCGCCGTTCCGAAGGGCTGGTCTTCCTCGACGACGTACGTCGTCCGCGCTTGCGACTCGTCCACTCCAATCACAGTTGCAGTGAGAATCTGGGTCTGCTCCGCCAAAGGACCAACAATAGTCACTTGCGCTGGCGCTGGCGCTGAGGCGACGTCTGGTATGTATGTGTGAGAATGATCTCTGCCTTCAGTGCGATTGAATTTGAACTTGCGTTGAACAGAAAAAGCGGCCAGCGCGAATATCTGAAGAAGGGTGTAAAGCATCAGCGTAAGCTGGTCGCAGAGGATGAAGAGAAATTTAAAAGGACCCAGGGATGGACGGTTTGTCTAGTAGATTTCTTTCCACTTATATAGCAGGATATTAAATAGCCGAGCTCACTCGCGTACTTGCGAACGCATCGGCCACATCATTTCCGAGTGACTCACTCGGGCAGGGATCATATCGCATTCCCCGTGTTGTTAAGGACTACATAGACATTGGAGTACCATCCCCAATCTCAAGAAAAAGAGGGCCAACCATGGTACTGCTAAGGCGAACGGGAGATGCACTTCTCATTTAAGTTGAATCAGAATTCAACCGTGGGAATATCCAAAGTTGCTCCAGTCCGTTGCAATCGCGCTCCCCTCGCGTCTCTAGCCCAGGGTCAGACTTCGTCAGACTCAGTTGAACCAGCCGAGAACGATGTCACAATGACTTTGCCAAGGCCCAGCCAACACCGCCTCGGTCCAGGGATCAGCATCGATCGCCTTACAAACCTTGGTCAGTCATAGGTCCTTCGCAAACCGAGGAATGTACAAACAGTGCAAGTCCAACCATATTTAAGACTCTGAGTCCCTTGACAAGGTCGCCGTCCGTCAGGCACACCGGTTGTACCAGATGTTGAGTATCCCGAGTTGTTCTGAGTACTCAAAAAGGGAGCGCACCATTACAAGTCGGCGCCTGGATCCGCCTTGTGCCTTTGGGGAGAGTTGAAGGCTTCCTTTGAGAAAACCAGAACTATCACGTAAGTTGAACCACACAGAATTCAACCGTGGGAATATTGTTCAGCCTCGGAAGTTCTGGTTCAAATACGGAACGCGCGAAGTTGGATGCTTGCTACATTGGTTCCTTTCCTGTGAACTCCCACCGGACGGTAACGATGCTCCAGTGGCGCGGTTAGTCCCATGTCAGGCAGACTCACATCATGGAGTGCGATCACGATGAGTTCCTCAACACCGCCTCGTTTAATACACTGCTGGACCAGCGTCGAACGCGTATAATTCATTCAGGCTCTGTAGCAAAAGCGTCAGCCCACTCTCTCTAATCCCCACCACCAAAGAGCTACGAGAGAAGCGCATCATTCCAGTGCGCCAGATCCCGTGCTCCACTAAACTGGCCCGGCACTAAGCTCCTGATTAGTCTATCCTGCATCGGCGTCGGTTCTTCGAGTTTTAATCTTGTGTTCCCGCTCTCACTAATATTTTTCGAACCAAAATTTACATAAACGCCGTCGCCGTGAAGAATCACCGCGACGTGATCTGATTTGTGTGGGTACGTTCCCACTTGTGTCCTCTCAAACCACCAACCATGCCCTGCATGAAATTCACTCTTTTCTTAACTGCCTTCTCCTACTCTTTCCGTTCGTTCCCTTACTGCCCAGCCACCTAGAAGGCTTAGCTTCTTAACGTCCTGTTCAGATATGACCGCTGACTGCAAGTGAAGTCGGATGTCGTTGGCGAGGTCTTCGTCAGCGAGCATGCTCTCGTTCCATTCCCCGTAAGGATTGGCTCGGATCCGACGGTGACGAGCCTCATCATGCCCTTCGCCGACCCGCAGCCCATCAGCGCCAACATCCTCGGCGTCGATACGGTGCTTGGGCGCACGACGTGGGAGCTCCACCAAGGCGCGCTCACAGGGACGTGGTCGGGCAATTTGGTAAGGGACTTCCCAGGTTCGCCCTCCGGTTTCCAAGAGCCTATATTTTTGATTGAGGAGGCGTCCGCCTCAAGGCACCGCGACGCTCGTCGAAGGCTCCGACTACGCTTCTATGACCTACGCCGTCACTGCCGGGGACAAAGCGGCCGCCGTCGGCGGCGCGTGCTCCCTCGGGGCAGGACATGCGTTGTGCGTGGGGACGCAGAGTGGGGGTGACGGGGGCGCAACGACGTATACGGAGACCGACTCGGCGTTTGGGGTTCAGATTGCAGCCGCAACGAATGCTCCCGCTGCCCCATCGTCGCCCGGTGGCACCAATACAGGAAGCAACTCGGGACTGTCGGCTTCCAGTCTAAGCCATGGTGCGCCGTCGCCCACGCAATCGAATTCCGCGGCTGGGTTAGGGTTGAGTTTCGGTGCGCTGGCGGGTCTCTTCTTAGCGTCCTATTATCTGCTTTGAAATTCTCTGAAACGAGTCAAAAAAATACATCCGCTGACGTGCTTCTGCTCCGCGCAGAGGAAAACGAAATCACTTCCAAACCTTTTGCTTGAAGCACGTATGGTTTATTTTCCAATTCGTCTCGCCGACAAGGGCTCAGAAGGAGGAGTGTCCTCATATCAGTCGTATTTCGCTGGATAAATCTGTGGACTTGTTACTGGCCAAAGAGGGACGAGGGCACACACACCTGCCGCTCAGGAAGTAAAGTCAAGGGATATTCCCGCAGAGGCACTAATGATTCGCGTGCCAAACGACAACTCTGCCCTCTGCCTGACTATCGCATTCCTGGCCATTTCACTCTATTCAGTGACTCACACAAGCAAGAATCCCATCGCCATCGCTCGGTGCATCGTTGATAACCGTTTCAAGCCTCAAGCCCAAAGAAAGAGCCCCATCCATTGTACCACACACAAGTCGAGCCAGAATTCAACCGTGGGAACATCACTTGCTCTAGAGTTAAAAAATTGAATGCTTTCAAGTTGTCGGCGGATCTAATGACCGTGAAAGCCCCCCGACCGCAGTGATCTCGTTTCCGTGGCTCGACTAAGCCAGTGTCATACTAAATCTAACGATGTTCAGATGAGGTTCCTGAACCGCTCGGTTTTGAGGACCGGCGTTGAACGCGTTATAATTTCAACTAAACTCGGGAACAAAAAATCTCCAATGCTTCCCGGTCGCCACAGCTGAAGACCTACAAAACGACGGGTAATTCGGTCGTGGTAGGCTCCTTTACCAAGCGAGACACGCGGCCAGGCTAATAATTGGTGGGACAAATTGAAAATTGACTACCAAAAAACCGCTACTCGACCGCTCGATGGGCAATCGGAAGTAACACTGGAACTATACACGAAAAGTACGTCCTATACGGGTCCAATTGCCACGGAACACCAAAGCCTCCCAACAAATTTAGGACCCCGACGACCAAAAACAGCAACGTACTCCCTATGCCCTCCCTCGTTTAAGCGGAACAGCGACTGACTTGGGAATGCGAATGAGGAGGGTTCGAGTCGCAGATGCACGACGGAGGGAAAGGTGCAGCCGAGCCGGGCGACCTCAGTACCAAAGCGAGCTGGACGAGACATGGGCAAAGTCCCAGAATGCATCAGCGCTGATGGCGTCTCCAGCAGACAGCAGCATCCCCTCGCCCTCGAGCCGTCGGAAATCGGGGTGCGATTTCAAAGCGCTAGAGATCGGATCCTGCAGCCGAAACGATTGCAGCTGCGTGATCCCAGCTGCGGTCCATCTCCAGCAGAGCATCTCAATTACGACGGTCGTACTGAGACTCCAGTCGACGGCAAGCTTCAACTTGTGCCAATAGTCGAACGAAGGTTCCAAATCAAAAGATTCGAGCCTAGGCAGGAATTCCGGGTGTCCGGTGAGCTGCACGAAGAAGGCGTCGAGGCTGAAAGGGCCCACGTGGTCGAGTGCGAGGTGTGTCAGGGAAGGGGTGAGTTCGAGGCATTGTATAAAGTATTTCACTGGCGTGGTTATGAAGGAGAGCCTCAACCTCTGGAGGCGAAGGCCGGGCTGGGATAGGAAAGATAGTAATGGTGATAGGGTCAAGAGCACGACTAGCCGCTGGAGCTTGATTGAAAGACCATTCAAAGCAGGTGTTTTCAGGCGACGGAGAAGAGAGAACGGAGCCTCTTCCTCGACGTCATCCGAGTCGGGCTTGTGTCCGGAGAGGTGGAGACGTTGTAGGCATGCGTGACGATATTCGGGAAGAGGAAGAGATGTAGATTGATCCAACCAATCGTGGAATGAGAAGGCGGCGTGCAACAGGTTCGTGGAATCCTGGAGGATCGCGAGAAATGAGGCGGTGTCGATGTATGCGGCGCGAAATGTCGTGAGCTGGTGGTATGGAACCTGCATCTGTGGGGTCCACGTACACCGCCAAAGTGCCGACAGGTCACCTCCAGCTGACGCTGTCGTCGTGTAGCCATGTGCGATTGAATATGTGCGCAGCTGTATCTTGGATGGTGGCCAGCTGGGACTGCCAGGTCGCTTCAACAGCTGGCAGCCAGCGGCGTGCTAAATGGGAACCATTTCTCTGAACCCACCTGGCCAACTGAGTTGCTACAAAAAGGAAACTTTACTTATCTCTGTTGCATCTCTGTATGTAGAATCCCAGCTGGGGTCCCTCCGAGTGCTTTGAAGCCAGGAAGTGGAGGAGTCTCGATTGACGCGGAGAACTGGTCCGTGCGCTGCACGTGCCTTTGACAGCTGGTTGATGTTGATCGACTCTGACTCGTTTTTGCCTCCCACCATCTTGCCACTCCTTCGCCCTCCTCGACTTCGCTCGTGTGCTCAGTCGCACAGGTCGCAATTGCTACCTCTCTCCGTAGCTCCCCTTCCTTCGTCGCGACCGCGTCGGCTTGGTCGCGCTACCTCAATCGCTGTCGCGTTGAATGATATTCACAGTCCCGTCTACTGTCTACCTACATCTACCCCCGGCTACCCCCCGACCGACCCCCGTTCTACTCCGTGCCCGTAGCAAGCGCCCCCCCCGCCCCGAGGCCTCCACTGCATCACTCCCAATGAGTACACACGACAGGAAACCAGTAGTCAAGCGACGTCAAGGCCATGCCCTCACCATCGTCAACACTCTACCTACCCGCGATAACTACTCACCCTCATCGGGACCTACAACGCTGCTCCTTGTCGCCGTGCTGTCACTGCCACTGATCCCAATATATCAAGACGAAATCGCTAGTCTCCCTAGATAATAGTCTCTACCCAGCGACAGACGTCCCGCCTTCTGCCCGCACCGAGCCCGCCTCGCAAGCACACTCGCGCGCGTGCAGGTTTCGCTTCCACCCCCCATCGCGCAACGACGGGACGACTCAAAGTCGCCTTTCGGATTCTCAACACTTCAACCGTCCCTCTTCAAGTTGCATCTTCAAGTAACCAATGGACGTCAACTGATACCTCAACTACGCCCCACAAAGACTTGAATTCTCTGCAAGGCCGTGATCAATGTGACCGTGTGCTTTGCGAGCCCTCGTCAAACGGACGTCGTTCCATCATCGGCAGTCATCCCGGTTGAAGACCTGTACATGAATGAAGACGTATGTTCTGTTACCTCTTCTTTGCTCTCCGTTCTCTCAATTTTACTTTATTCTGCACTTTTCCCTAATACTTGAAGTTCTTTCTTACTCCAATACGACGTTTTTGTTCGTGATTCGATACGAGTGGATGAATAAACCAACATGGGAATCTACATCTGGGGCAACATGAGATTGTCATCTGTTGTTGCGGCTGGTGACCAGCGGGAGCTGGCCGCAGCATGTGCCCATAGGAACATAAACCTGGCGGCAACATGGTGGTCAAGCTGACCACAGCTTCCACGGACATGTAGTACACTTCCGCGACCCACCTGCCGGCCAGCTGTCCGACCACTCGCGGTGTACAGACAGAGATGATACGCAGCTTCGGGGCATCGTGGAGAACAACAGGATCGATGGGCGTCGAGATGACCAACTCCTCGAGTAAAGGTGTCCTCCTAGTCATCGATCCGCTGTCCCCGCTCAACAGAGGGGCCCAAAAGCTTCCCCCAATCTCGAGGGCCCTCAAACGTTCCGACAATCCGGTAATGAGAGGAAGCAGCGAATCTCTGGGGTCGGGACGTTTATTCCAAACATCGATTAAGGTCAACGAAATCGGAAGGATGCCCGCCCTGGAGAGCCATATCCTGCAGATGTCGACGTATGCTCCCTGCTGGTCCTTGAGCTCAAGATCGACACATATCGAGCTCCAGAGCCTCGAGGTGGACAGTGCGACCGCTCTGAATTGGCGACACACGCGGGAAAGCGAGTGAGGCGTCTCCTGGCCTCCACGATCCGACCATTCTTCAACGCAGTGAACGAAAATTTCGGCCAAGATTTCCGGGGGTAGAGCGAGCATGCGTCGGCTCATGACAGCAAGTCGGAAAGTGCCGCCTTCATTCAGGAGGAGGTATTGGTTTTGATATACTGGAGGGCGATTGGACAGAGGGCCCAATGCGAAGGAAGAGGCAAGAGACATCAAGGGCAGGACCAAGGCTGAAAGACTTGGATCCAAACAACGCCAGAGTCCGAATTAGGGGATTCGTGGATCAATTTCTGCTGCTCGCGCGCGAAGTCAGTTTCCGGTGGAAATGGACTCAAGTTTCGAGCGCTCTAGACACTCTCCTCACACTGGCAGTTTTCCAAGTTTTGTTTTCAAAGCACTCGACTGGGGCGTTATGATTCGGGGGAGCATTTGGGGAGCATAATGATTTCAACGCGTCGGGGGTGGATGTACTATATATGATGGGACACGCAGGCCACGAAGTGAGAAATGTATTGAGCAAATGAAAAATCCCCAAACACATCAGGAACATCGATGGTAGGAGACTCGAGCTGCCCTAATGGCGAAAAGACTGTAGTTGCGTGCTCCCAACCGCATCAAATCTCCAGCGGAGCATCTCCATATCCAAGTACAAAATATCGGGTCGCAAACTGTATGTAAAGTGTTCAAGCCTAGGGAGAAATTCGGGGGCTGCACAAACAAGACGTCGATGTCGGTAATGGGGCGGAGCACGAGGCTCAGGTGTGTGAGCGAGGAGGTAAGTTTCAGGCAGTCTATGACCTCTGCTATTGGCGTGTTTATGGAAGCGAGCAGGGATCTTTGAAGTCGAACGCTAGGCTGGGATAGGAAAGACAGCAATGGTGATAGGTCGAGAGTGAGATTTTCGTGGAGGAACGCCATCGAAAGGCCTTTCAAAGCGGGTGTTTTCAAATAATGCAGAAGGGAAAGCGGAATCTGGCGAACGATACGGTCATATACACCGAGGTGAAGACGTCGTAGCCAGGCGTGCGAGTGGTCGCCCGTGGGACGCATTCACCCGAGTCGAAGTGGAAGTCGGACGAGCAAGTAAGGCAGGTGTCAGTGCCGGATCCACTGCACGTCGCACACGAGCTATCGGACGAGCATGCGGTGCCCTTGACGAAGGTGCCAGATGGGCAAGTGTCGACGCATTGGTTCGAGCCGGTATGATACTGCGTGGGAGCGCAAGTTGAACAGTCGTTCGAGGTGGATCCTCAGGAGCACGTAGCGCAGCTGCTATCGCACGCGTCGCAGGTGTCGGTGTCTGCCGGACGAAGGAAATTAATTCGTGAGTCCTCGCAACAACTCCACAGAATCGTGAATACGCACAGGAGGATCGTGGATACGCACCGCCGCTCAGAGTTGTACCATCGGGACAGGTTTGGCCATGGGCGCATTTAACGGCCGAGTCGAATTTGTCGAAGCCGGTCGAGCAAGTAAGGCAGGCGGAGGGGCCACTACACGTCACGCACGAACTATCGCACGAGGAGCATGCTGAGCCGTCGACAAAGGTACCATCCGGGCAAGTGTCAACACATTGGTTCAAGCTGAGATGCTTTGGCGGAGCGCAGGTCAAACAGTCGCCCGAAGTGGGTCCCGAGCATGTAGTATCGCAGCTGCTATCGCACGCGTCGCAGGTGTCGGTGTCTGAAGGAAGAAGGCAATTAATTCGTGAGTCCTCGCAACACCGGGGAATAGTGGATACGCACCTCTGGTTGGAGTTGTACCATCCGGACAGGTTTGAACACACTCGCCCGCGTCGAAGTAGAAGGTGGACGGGCAAGTAAGGCAGGTGCCGGATTCACTGCACGTCGCACACGAGGTATCGCAGGAGGAGCATGCCGAGCCGTCGACGAAGGTGCCATCCGGGCAAGATTGGTTCAAACCGGTGAGATACTGGGGAGAAGCGCAGGTCAAACAATCGCTCGAGGTGGGTCCGGAGTAGGTGGTACAGCTGCTATCGCACGAGTCGCAGGTGTCTGAAGGAGTTTGTGTGAGTGCCTGCAACTACGGAGAATCATGGCTATGTACATACCATCCGACGAAGGATCTTCAAAAAATTCGAACTTCGACGCCTGCGACAGGCTCGTAGAATTTTGCAGGATTGTGAAAAAGGAAGGGATATCGATGTAGCGGATGGAGATTTTCGTCAGCTGGTGCCATGGGAGCTGCATCATGACTTTTGGACATGGTGTCCACAGCTGGTCGACAGACACTGGCACAACGCGCAGTTGCAGTTTCGAATTGGGGGTGTCGGCGCCAAAAAGGCCACCAAGTTCATTCACAACTCGGAGATTGTACTGGTTCTGGTTCTTATACGAACTTGGGAGGCGATTGGCACTGGATGGAGGGCCCACGGCGGAGGGCTCGCCAGACATGGCCATGGGGGGAAGGACGAAGGAGTTAGGTTGGGATCAAGGCGTCCACCGAGCTGCGAGCGGATCAGACCTTGCCTTGACCTCAACCAAGTAGTTACCTCAACCACTGCCTCAAGTAAAGTACACCGCGGTGCTACCCATGCAGACCACGGCCAACTGGGAACCGAATTGTTCATTT
The DNA here is from genome assembly GCA_029281495.1 of Mycena filopes. NCBI lineage: Eukaryota > Fungi > Basidiomycota > Agaricomycetes > Agaricales > Mycenaceae > Mycena > Mycena filopes. Next base: position 665,874 of record JARIHR010000039.1, on the reverse strand, counting down.
TCTGTGCACTGCGCCTTTTGGTTCAAGTCCTTTTAGGCCTCTGATATCAAAGTTGTTTTCAAGCCGCGCCTTTTCTCTTCGCCCAATTTTCCTGCATGTGGACAGTAACATCCGCCAGTGACGCCGTAGTCGCTCCCGAGGCTGAATCGCCAGCTGTGTTCCGTGAAAACTGGGCGAGACCATCGGTATTTATGACGACCCAACACGCATCAGGGCTAAAGATCCATGAACACCTTGCGAACACCTCACCATTTCTTCCCCCGATCTGGGGCGAGAAATATTGGAGACCAGTGCGCTACTGCATTCCGGGACGGCCCTCGCTCCAGATCCCTTGCGAGCTTTTCATCTGCAGTCAAAGCGGCGCGACGCAACGTAACGCACCGAGCTTCAAAGCATACGCACTGAGGCCGGTCAAAGGTCAACGAGGCGAGAACACCCCAGATATGCAGGTGAATTATATGATTCGCGTGCCAAACGGCAGTTAATGAGCGTATAGGTGAGTACAGATAGTCGGGGAGTAATTTTCGTTGATCACCGAGCAGCTTCAGAGCATCGAATACGCCAACACGAGTCCCGCGAGCGCACCGACGCCCGACACAGACGACGCCCGCAGCGCCGCGCTCGGCTGCGTGCCCGTGCTCGACGGCGCCGGTACACCACTGGCAGCCCCACTGGCTGCCGGGGACCCAGAGCCAGAGTTCTGCGGTGCCCCAGTCGGCACGCCCGTCGCAGCGATCTGCAGCCCAAAGGCCGTGACGCTCTCAGTCTCGGTGGCGGTCGCCGCGCCGTCGTCGCCGCTCTCCGCTGCGACGCAGATCGCCACGCCGTCCTTGATGGAGCACTCGCCCTGCACGGCGAAGGAGCCCTCCGAGTCCGAGACGGCGTACGTGTAGGACGCGTAGTCGGCGCCTTCGACGAGGGTGGCCGTTCCTGAGGATCCGCATCAGTCCTGATTTTTTTGCGGCGAGAAGGACAAACGCACCGGGGAAGCTGCCCTGGGGGTCCGTCCACGTCCCAGTGAACGCGCCCTGGCGGAGCTGCCACGTCGTCCGCCCAAGCTTCGTGTCCACCCCGAGAATGTCCGCGCTAATGGGCTGGGGGTCGCCAAAGGGCACGATCACGCTCGTTTCTGAGTCGGCATTGGCCACAACTGGAAGAATCTGCGTTAGGTTTCGTTTCGACGGGGTGGTTTATTGGGCACGCACGGGAGAGGGCGAGGGCAGCCAGGGAAAGAGTGAGGAGGCGGGCCATGTTGGGGGTGAGATGGACGAGATGGGCGCCTTTATATTATGGCCCGGCCATTGCAGATCCGATGCAGATCATCATGTGCAGCCTCGCTTGGAAATTTGAAAATTTGAACAATTGGCTTCGAGGACTACTGGAGGGTATTTTATGTGAGGTTCAGTAAACACTCACGGAGGAAACTGAGGGAAAAAGGCGTCAACGATCCGAACCTGTATCCTTAATGCGATGTTTGATCGTGTAAACTGACACATCGAGTGGTCCCTGTCCTCTTCAAGGGGAGTTAACTTCTCTTTTCCAGCAGTAAAAGTCTATAGGCGCACGTCCACGTTCTCCTGGAGGAGGAGGGAGGAGGAGGGCGATAGGTAAGCAATACCAACATCACAAATAGCCCCTTTCTTCCAACTTTTCACTCACCTTTCATCTTTCCACCGCGATGGACTTTTCCACCGTTTCGAGTGAGGGTGCCGAGCACTTTGAAGATGGCGAGTACCTCGAAGACGATACTTGCGCGTATTCTTCGGGCGATGATGAAGAGCCTGAGGTGCGCATAACAAGCAGGCGGCGGTGGCACGCTGCTGACTATCATTCTCCATGGCCAGAAACCGGACTTTGCGTCCAAGAACCCGTCTCTCGCTCCTCTCGTCACGTCAAACGACGCGCCCCAGACAGCCCAGCTTGCGATTTTGCGGGAAATCCGGCGTGAACACGAAGTAGCCATTCTGAAAGTGGCAACCGACATCGCCGACGTCGAGTCGACACTCAAGGCGCTAGAGGCCAGGCGGGTGGCTCTCCTGCGCGAGAAACGCATGCTGCGCCTGGTACAGGACCAATGCCTCGGCCTCATGTCGCCAATCCGCCGCTTGCCACCTGAAATCCTTGGAGAAATATTCCTGTACTTTACCCCAGTCCTGTGTGCCGACCTTCGCCGGTCCTCGAGATTCGATCCACGCCCAAGCGAAGTACCTTGGTATTTGGGACAAGTCTGCCAGTACTGGAGAAGGGTCGCTGTGTCATTGCGGCCGTTGTGGTCGGTATTCGACTTTTGTCCAGGGCGGCGCTTTCAGGCACTGAAAAGCACCAAACCTGATTTCGGCTGGGTCTTAGATGTCGCTGAGGCTGCCCAGAAAGAGCGCGAAGCGCAGCCTCACATGGACAAGGACAAACCGCCATGGTCCCCGTCCGACATGGAGGATCACTTTACTTTCATGGACCAGGTGGAAGATCCCGACAAGCACGCACGACTGAATCGTAGCATCGCCAGCTGGCATCAATTATCCCCCGCCATCAAGGCCGAAGAACGTCGACGCGAGCAGGCACTTGCCCTGTGTTCACTCGACCTTTCCTTGCGGCGCACCCAAGGACCATTCGCATCTCGGTTCATCTGCCCTGATTCGTCTAGTCGCGCTGTCGGCTCGCTTGGCAGCGTGCTGGAAGGCGTCCTCCAATATTCGCATCGCTTGAACCACCTAGTCTTTCTCGATGCTCCAGCCGGATTGCTAGATATATTTTCCTGGTCGAGTGGCAGCTGCCCTCAATTGCGCACGCTCGAGCTTGCGTTCACCACTGTGACCGCATTGCGTCCCACATTTGTGTGGCCCCCGTCTTTAACAGAGCTTGTCCTGACCAAGGTGGATCTCTACGACTCCCAAGCGGAAGACATTCCTTGGGTGCAGCTGTTGAAATATCACCAGACGGACTGCAGGTGGTCGTGGGCTGCTTGGAGAAGTGAGCGTCGTTCAGCCGCGTTTCAGCGACTCACAAGTGTGGTCGATCTGTGTATAGACTCCAAGCCGTTCAAATCCATCGAAGAAGCGTTAATGGACTTCAGGGCACAAGACGAATACTTGAAGTTCGAGTTTTTAGTTCTTCAGGACGATAGCCCGATTTGGGACAACGTCGACGAAATGACCTGGAGTGCGGTCACAGAGGGAGAAAATATATATGCATAATTATCTTCGTTCGCGGCTGGAACCTGTTGTGCGGGGGACGTGAATTTTACGCAGTCGGATACGCAATCGTACTTGCAGTTGAACTTGAATGTCGACTCTCGACTTGAATTTCTCATTCTCTTCTTATGTTCTGCTCGCGCGGGTCGTACGCAGTCTCTCTTTGAGTGCCTTGTAGTGCTTGCGATATAAGGCCCTTCGAGTGCAGGGAAGTTGGGACATTCGTGTGGTCGACGTCGAGTGGGCATTTAGCGTATTGTTCCTGCACGCCGGCCTTCGATTGGCCTCCAAGGGAAGAATTAAATCCTATTTTCGAGTAACGAAAGACCTCTACCTACTACAAGTCCATTTCCTCCTTCCAGAAATCCCCTTGCCACTCTTCGTCCACGCGAATATCCCAGCCCTCCTGAATTTTCAACGCGTGAAGCGCGTCCAAGCCGCCCAGAATGGCAGAAGGTCTGGTCTCCTCGTCGAACCAAGACCGCGGGCACACCCAAAGGTCGAACCGCCGCAGTCGCACGAATTGCAGTTGAGTGGACTCGGATCCTGCGAATCGCTGACGGAGCATGGAGAGGAGGGCGTCGACTCCATCGGGGTTGAATTCGGTGAGGCGCAGCACCTCGAGTTTGGGGAGGACGACCGGTTGAGCGACACGGTCTGGGGTAAGGAGTTCGAACAGATATGGCGCGTCGATCCCGGGCTCCAGCGACTCCAAGGGGTACGCGCCACGCATCTCCACGCCGAGGTCGGTCAGCGCCTCGAGTTCCGTGAGAATACGGAGGAAGGAGGCGTTCGAAATCAAGAGCCGGCCGCATAGCCGCAAGACTTTCAGGTGCTTGAATTAGGCGGGCAAAAAGACGTCGAGGGAATGACTGGGGAGAAATTTTAGACTGAGGCCTTGGATAGAGGGGAACTCGAAAGAGTTCAGGATCTCCGTGACGTTCGCGCCCTCGTCGTCGGGGTGAACGTAGGCGAGGCGCAGCCGGGGCATCTCGACCTTGGAGAAGCCCGAGGGACCCGACAATTCCACTCGTAGATCCACCACGTTGACGAGTTCCTTGATGACGGACCATTGGAAGCTCTCTGGAGTCCACGAACACTCGTATTCGTGGTACCGCGTCAACTGGGACCATGGCATGGAACCAAGGGTATGCCTTGTGTCTGGGTCGGAGTCGAAGTCGGTGAATGAGCAGTCCAGACTGCGGAGTTTGGGATAGTCTTCTGGCTGCCCCTCAAACAGGCAGTCGAACGCATACTCGAAGATACGATCGAACACCACGGTCCCCCATCTGCGGGTATGGTCGCTCAAGGTTGCCATGAACGTGGAATAGTGCATCGTGTCGTTATTATGCGCCAGGTGGATCGTGAGCGGGTGGTCCCCGGAGCGCGCCAAATACTCTTCCAAGAGCTCATGATCGCCAGTGTCACCCTCTTGGTTTTCTTCGGTCTGCTCTACGTCGATGAACGACCACAGTTTCTGGAACGCCAGCGCAGAGGCGCGCCAATGGCGGCAAACATGGGTGAGGGTGAATGGAAAATATGCCGGGAGGTTGTCGCGGTTGCCTTTGACTGGGATATATAGATGCAAGGAATATCTCGCCGAGAATTTCGGGCGGAAACGATGCCAGCTGGACTGGACTGCCCATGGGCGGGGGAGGAAAGCGGGAAGACTGTAACGGTGTGATCTGTCAGTTCGCGGCAATCGGTTCCGACATCAGTTCTTTCTTGCTTTCAACCGTGAACGACTTTTGGGTTTCTCCACAATAAATGCAACTGACATGTACTTCGGCGACGAGTATTATCGTGACGATGAGGTGCGTTTCACCGTCCAAGCACGCTCCGGTGGCACGGAACTGAATATCCTCTCCAACTTCAAGGAGATCACAGACCTGGCGGTCAACAATCCGCCTCTGAGGCCTCTCATCCAACGATGTGCCACAGCCAGCTCAGCTCGTCTCGTCATTCTGCAGGGAATTTGGCGCAGACACGGAGCAACTATCTTCAAAGTGGAAACTGACATCGCCGACATCGAATCAACACTTAAGGCACTAGAGGCTAAGGAGGTCTGCTGTAACTTGCACAGTGCAGCGACGACTCCTGGTCGTCGAAACTCGACGCTCCAATTGAATTGTTGCATATATATTTTCGCGACCGCCGAATGGCCACTGCCCGCTCAGCCGCATCAGCGACTTCCAGGCGGCGTGGTTGACCTGTGCTCCACGCCGTTCAAATCCCGGGAAGAAGAACAATGGAGTTCAAGGATGCAGCTCCGTCAAGGTCCAACCTCGCCAGTACATGTGGAGCGACGAGGAAAGTCAAGGCAAAAAGCGCGTCCTTGATGCGATGTTTGATCGTCCAAAATGAGACGTCCGCCGACTCTATAAGGTCTAAGCGCCCAGCAAAATTATTAAACATAGTACATACACAAAACCCGCTATGGACATAAGTCGCATGATATGTGGCGGACAAAATACAACAACAAAAAGCGTTTTTTAGGTTCACGCATCCACCTTGACCCCATCCTGCTGGCGGAACGCCGCATTGATGTTCATCTGCGTAAGCACGTTCTGCGCGCCCCTCGAAGGTGTGTTGTTCCCCGACTGCAGCGGCGACTGCCCCAGGTGCGGCGTGATCAGCCCGCTCCCGCCCGCGCCAAACACGAACCCGCCACTCAGGCCCTCCATGGTGTTGTACCCTTGACGCAAAGGATCAGCCAACGGCGCCGAAGGTAAGGAAGGAAAAGGGGGACCCACCAGGTACGAGCATACTATCCCAAAAGCCATTACTCAAGATATTATCCATCGTCAACGACCCCATCGAGTCCTCCGTCGGCGTCGGCGCCATCGTCGGCGGGAACGTCGACATGTCCGCAACGGGCCCCATCTCCCCGTCGAACTGGAACTCATTCAACGTCGTAAACACCCCCTTGTCGTGCCCGCCGAAGCCGCCCAGCGCGGGGCTGCTGCCACTAAACAGTTGCGGCTGCTGCGCCTCCTGCGCGGGCGGCGAGTGCCTGTGCGAGCCGCGCGACGCGGGCTTGGACGCATCGCTGGGCGGCGGCATCTCCAGCCTTGCGGAGATGAGTGCACGCAAGAACTTGCTGTACAGCGCGGGCGTGTGTCCCGCGTTCGCCGCGATGTTCTCCAGCACGTCTGCCACCTGCTTCACCAGCGTGATCGTCTGCTGCTCGTTCTCCAGGAACGCCTGGAACTCTGGCCGTATCAGCTGTGGCGCCCAGGTCAGCTTCTTTCGATATGGGGACGACGGAGGGCTCACCTTGAGGAGACTGAGGACAGCGTACGACGTCTGCACAAAGTGCGAGTCGGGCGAGTACTTCATGTACCCCCTCGGTCCCAGTTCGTCGCGCACGATCACTGCGCACGCCATTGCGGACGAGTGGCACCGCGCGAAAAAGTGGCCGATGTTAAGCGGCTCGCGCTCGAGCGCATTTTGCAGCCCGAACGAGTTGAGCACGAGCATCGCGTAATGAAAGTAGAAGCTCGACATGTGCTTGCGGTACTCGTGCAGCGGTGTCGGATGGGCTGCGAGTAGACGATGAGCGGGAGTGTCTTATTTGGGCATGATGAGGGGAGCTTACTCGGCAGCGTAGCCCACTGTTCTCGCGCCAGAATCTGCGTCTCAAAAGTCTTTATGACCAAGAGATAATCGCAGTTGTCTAGTAATCCAGACGCAGTATCCGTCGCTGAATACAGCACATCCAAACTGCGCGAGATGATCCTCTGCAGTTCCTATTATGGTAACCTCAGCCGAAGCTCGGGAAAAAAGAAGTATGTATAGCACTCACAACATACCACACCAATCCAGAGTCGGAGTCTATAGCGAGCGGCCCCCGTGCCCACTTCTGCGCATTCCGAATCACAAAGCTTAAAACCACGTGTCCGTCAGTGCCTAAAAACGACGCGTGAAGATAAAGAACCCACTCCTCCTTGACCGAATACGGCTTTCCCATCTGGGCGCTAAAGCTCCGATCGAGGCAAAAGCACAGCAGCCACGTCCGCTCCCGGTTGTGCACCTCGTAATCACGAGAGCGCCCGTCCTCCGTGTCTTCGCTCGCCACCGCCGTCTTGCGGTGCAGGTTAAGGTCGGTGGCCATGCTGATGCAAGGAAGCAGTCAGCGTCAGTCAGCTATCGATGCCGAGGCAGGAAGAATGTGATAAATAGGACGCGACATACCGAATGGCCATTCCCAGAAGAAGCCACGTTTTATCCTGCTCGTAGCGCTCAACGTGGCCGCACCCATATAGCGCGAGCAGAAGATACGCCTGGACGATCTCGAGCGACTTATAGCCCCGCGCGGGAACGCTGAAGGCGAGCTTCTTGGCCATCTCCGTGAGTTTGGGATGCAGCTCGGGGTTGCCATCGTAAAACTTGCTCGAAATGGCGCAAACTAAGGAGGGAGTCCGCATTAAGCCCGCAAACGCGGCATTTCGCGCAGAGATCACATACTCGTAGTCAATAGGAATGGCGACCGTGAGCAGACGAGGGACGGTGTGTGGAAATCCGCGTCCAGAAGATTACAGTGCATCTGACGTAGGTTAACAGATGGCCATGAGAAGATAAGACTGGAAACACTCACGTTGACATGCTGGAAGTAACTGCAGCCGTCACATTGTTAGCACGATAGCCACCGGGAAGAAGGGAGGACGAACATATCGAATAGCGCCACTACCTCATCGGTGCTAACGAAGCTCAGCATTTCAGGCTGCACCTGTCGTTCGATCATCAGACGTCGGAGGGGGAGTATCGAGATGGGGCCTGTAAAAACAGAATGAGGGCGCTTTCGCGACGCTGGGTGGAGATAGACATACCAGGCTTGAAATAATTGTCACTGGCGACTCCAACTTTAGTCTCTCCGGGTTGCGTGGACCGCGCGACGATCCCACTGGGATACGACGCATGCGCCCGACGATTGGCCAGGCTGGCCTCTGCCAACAGCCCCAGAGGATTTAGCGAGTTGTCTGGCAACGAGTGAAGTTTTGGTGACCCAGGGCGATTCCGAGTAAACGACGCCGGAGGTGGCTGCGGTGATGGCGACTGCGCCAAGAGTGCCGAGGTTGTCGAGCCCTGGGCAGTGGGGGACGGTGATCTGGAGATCATTCCAGACGCCAGACTCGGGTTTCCTATGGAACGCAAGACGGTGTCCAGTGTCCGTTCCATCTTTCGAAGTGATCGCGTAAGCAATTCGTGTTTTCTGTCGATTGCGTATTATGAGATCGTTCATAGGCGGGAGGTAAGACGGGATACTTTGAGGATCGCTTCCCCCGATTAGACTCTTCAAATATACACTCGTGGTTTCCCGCGGTACATCGCTTACAAGGGGGACCTTGCTCGGCACCGACGCACTTCATTTTGAGGCGGCGACATACGGTGCATGCCCTACAAGAAATCAATCAGGAAGAGTCTCGAGAAGCAGTGTATTCAAATACCGTGAACCCCGCGTAGGCTTGGCCTTTCCCTCCTCTTTATCGGCCGCTGGACTCTGGGGCTCGTCGTCGTCATCATTCCGCGCCTTCTTGGAGGCCCCGTTGGAAACGGCGGAGGCAGGGCGCTTCCCATTCGCGTTTGCGGACGCAGCATACATCGGCGGCGTTCCAATGGTGTCGGAGCCCTGGGACGATGGCGAAGAGTAGTTGTGGGGCAGAGACAGATGCGGAGGAACGTGTTGTTGGTGCTGGGGCGGATACGAGTGGTAATATGGCGGATAAAGCGACAGAGCAGGGTCGATCGGAATGGGCGGCGGCGACGGGGGTGGTTGCATAGAATGCGACATCAAGTGGTCCTGGGACAGCGATATCTCCTGGTGCGCATAGGGCAAAGGGTCAGGATACGATATGGACGAGAAATGGTGAGGAGGGGGAGAATAGTGAGGAGGGGGCGAGTAGTAGGACGATGGATAAGAATAGGGTGGCGACATGGTCATTGCGCAGATTCCAGGGGAGGTACCGGGACGTCTTTCGACGTTCTTATATGTACGGGAAAGCTCTCCACGAGCAGACGAGTTGGAAACAAGGTACCAAATGCTCACGTGTGGACCACAGAATAGGTGCTAAAGACCCGGGTGGAGATGGTAGACTGTGCGCTGAGAGAGAAAGCCAGGCCTGGGAGAAAGAAGGAGAGAGCAGCAGAGATCCGAAGGGGGTCAAAAAGGTGCCACGGTCCCGACAGAGTCGCAGAATCTGAGATCCTGAAGCTGGGACAAGGGCCGGAGAATAGCCTTCCTATCTTTGGGTCGAGGACGCCGTGGGCGGCGGGAGACGACGGAGAAGGAGAGAAAGCCAGCGGTCCCCCGCATTACCTCAGCATTTGTCACGTCGGCGCGCCGCCATCAATCCCTGTGTCAGGTACCTCCATCCACTGCGGAAAGTAACAGAAAAAGGCGCCCAAGGCCGCTCGCTGGGCTCAAGGAATCGGTCCGAACAGCATTCAGAACGCGACCTTCTGGGGACCCTGATAGCTCTGAACCTCAGATTCGTACCTCGCGCGAAAATTCGCCATTCACTCAGTTTTTTGGCACCCAGGTGTCTGGCCAATCAGCCCACTAGCTGCGCCGAAGAAGGAAGGACCCGCCGTGTCGGTCGGTGCCCTGGAACTCTTTCCGGAACCTGGGCATTTCTTTCTCTTTCGACCGAGGAGCTTGTGTTGGCCACTGGGCGCAGTTTTAAAAATATAAGCCGCACTTCGATCAGGGAGCGTACACCCTCCTCAAGATGGCCGAACCACCGACCGACTCCTGCGCGTGTGCTGGACAAAAATGGCTTTCAGCGACGTCACTGGCCTGGGTACCAGATAACGCCTGGTAATTAACACCAGTCTTTTTCCCACTTCTCGCTGATGTCCGGAAACTGAGGCTTAAACAACGCCTAAATCCACGTGGTACAGGTCCAAGAGTCTTCCCAGATGCTCATTGGATTGTCTTCGTATCCTGTTGAAATGGGGCCCGCGCCATTGGCCCGTTGCCTGTCGCAAAAATTCAATTCACACCAAACACCGGCGGCATCTTGCTTGCGGATGCGAAGACGTATCAAAATAATGAGTCGCCGCCGCTCAACCTACAACCGACCGTAATGGCACTCGACGAGGCACCCCGGATTTTCAACTGCAGCTACTCGTATTCTCGTCCAATCTCCTATCGTGGTCGCGACCTTCCCAAACGATGCCATGTCAAAGGCTATCCACCGCTGCTACCAATGTGCTGGCTTGCCCTAATCTCAACATGTCGAGCCTTAGCTTAAAACAACATCTCGGAGCGATCTGACCCATTGCCTCGGCTTCATCAAAACCTCAAAATACTTCCTCCCGAAAAAGGTTTTAAGCGACTTCACCTTCCGTCCTCGAACAAAGAAGATCCCGTGGGACCATCTCTATTTTCCACCCTTTTGCGGGCCAAGTTTGTTGGCGCCTTGGGACGACCAGTTAATTTTGTCGGTATCTTATCCTTGGCTTTCGCGCGCACAAGGCAGTCGACTTGTGCCGCTCAACGACCAGTGGAATACCACTTGACCTCGCTCTCAAATCTAAATTCTTTCCGACATCATTTGAACGCCATCGCCGATCACTGCCGCCGAGGAAAACGTTGTCTATCGACTCCGGTGCTCAACCCCAATATGTGGATACACCCGTGTGGACCCTCTCTCACAGCCGTCGCAACTATCCTGCCTCTTGCCATCTACGGCTGCCATTGTGGCGTCCTACACACGAGCTCGGTCTTTGTCTCCTGCTACCATCGGAATTCGACCAGTCCTCTCCGATGTTACCGACGTTGTGGGTATCGATTCCTCGTGGGCCAGTAGGGGTTCCTGTGGTACTTACTCACATACCAAGTCGACCCAATCAGCCCGACGCGCATCCAATGCCACAGCCCGGCTTTCCACGGTAACGGCTCTATCGCGACTTTCCACCAAAACCAAGCCCGCGCACCCGTATGGTGATAAGCCTCGTATCGCTGGATAACCGCTGCTCGAGTCATTTGGGTCCAGCGACGCCCTCCCACGTCCACGTCGAACTAAGTGAAACTACTTTGGCAAAACGCCCGAGCTGATCATATCATCACACTGGGAGCGCGGTTTCAGTTGCCTCAGTCAGCCAGACCCGTCCAAAATGCGATTGTTTTTCGCGCTGTGCGAGACCACCCAGAGTACTGGACGCTCCCCGTCGCGAGTCATGGTCTTTATTGCGACTCAAGCTGCTTCGGAAACGGCTCCGATTGGAACACAATAGCTGCGCAGTTGGTGCTCGTCCGCGGCTCTCGATGTCAATGAAGACGTCTATTCCAGACAAGCTCGGCCTTCATCCTGTGACCGAGCCTGCCAGGCGCTCCCTCGTGGTGCCGAGCCAGCCCGCCATATTGGGCCGACACATATGCTCATGGAGTGCCCTCTCCGCGCCTCCTTGCGCCCTTCCGTCTCCTTCCGCCGAGAGCACGCCAACCGGCCGCCAATCTCCACTCGACGACACTTTTTCAGTCCCCTCCGTCTGTATATTCCCTCGTACTCCGAAGAGAAGAAAAAAAATTGCCTCCCTTGCTCCTCCAACTCCTTTATCGTTCTACCTCCTGGACCTCGCAACTATACTCTTCTTCCATGAAAGAACAGTCGCTTCAATATTTCGTCGGGTCTTGGCAACATCAGTCAGTCATCTTTCTCTGCCATCCATAATTAGCCCACTCTGATTTCTGCTCGCTCAGCTGTTGAAGGGAAAATCCTCCCTTGTATGCATCCTCATCGCCGGATAGATCCCGCGTTAAATTTAGCCGCCCCGAACGACGGCTTAAACCTTGAACCAGGTTTGATCGTCAAGTTCAACAAAATTGCTTATTATCCTGTGCCGATGCATAACTTTAGAAATAAGCGTTGTGCTTCGATAAGACGGCTTCGCGGCACAGAGGTTATTGGAATCCACGCTGAGGAGCTACCATATGGTTGCTAGTAAGTTGTTCCTCTTATCTTCGGCAGCAAAAATGAAGGAATCAAAGAGGGAAGACGAGGTCAGTCTAGTATGCTTAATTCCGTTATTTCACAGCATCCGAGTGAGAAAGCACGAAGAGAATTGCATACGGTCGACTAGTACTATCCGCCACCTTGCTGTAACGCGACCAACCACATGCCCATATATTTTTTAAAGAACTGAACGTGCGTTACAATTATGGTCGCAAAAAATCCTCCAACGTGCATTGCAACATGAAATCCAGACGTAAGATTCAGTGAATCGCATACGCAAGAGCTATACCTTAGACACCGCATTGCCGCCGTGACCAGACTGCAGTAAGAGTAAATATCAAGGGAGGCGTCCATGAACTCCGAACACGACGCACAAGCAAATGCGCGCCACGGTCTGCGCGAAAGCCCGGCTCAAGTGCGCGGAAAGCTAATAACCAGTGAACCGTCCTGGAAAATGGGGGCGTAGATTGTTTCCGAATTAGGGCGCGCAGATGGTGGGCTCGCCGTATAGGTTCCAGAGTGCATTCCCGCCAAAGCGTGCTGCAGGGAAATACCAAGGGAGGCGTCTATTAAATCCGCATACGAAGGTCAGCAACGACACCCTCCAGACTGAGACTGGCCCCTCCCCGCTATATTGCGTTGGAAGTAAATGTCAAGGAAGCGACCTGTCAAATGGGACCGCGAATTAGTTGAGAAGTAGGACATGCAGATGGCGGGCTCGCCGTGACCATACATGAATCTGAATTCCAAGGTCAGGCGACGACACCCTCCAGCCGACCCATCCTCGCCAAATTGGGTTGGAAATGAATTTCAAGGAAGCGACCTGTAAAATGGGACCGCGAATTAGTTGAGAGGTAGGACGTGCAGATGGCGGTCTCACCATGACCAAAGCTATAGGCCGTCAGCTCCTTTCTCGTACGGTCGAGGTCGCGGCCGGGGAAAAACCCCGACAAAAAATCGGCAGTCGCTGCAGTCGCAGATTTTCCGTGTTGAGTTCGATCTCGTCTTCGACGGAAATTCATGAGGACGCGGCCCTCCAAGCACTCAGTCCTATACCCGTAGCTACTGGCGTCTGCTGGTGCTCTTTGCTGAGAATCTAGAAACAGCATCGAAATATTTGCATCACCAAGAATAAACCGTTTCTTACCCAAGCGCAACGTGCTTTTCATCTCCAGAGGGTGGGTTCGTGCCCTCGCGGCTTGAGGTAGAAAGCGGGTCCCACTCCAAAGGAGATAAAGGCCAAAAGAGGTACAGATTCGCCAGAGGAGCTTGACCGCATGGCGGCGTTGCTTCGACAGGAAAAGATAGACATAGACGCCATTTCGTGGATTCTTTCGAGATAAACTGGTACGGCATCTCATGTCAAGCTGGCACGCTTAAAGGAATCAAGTTAGAGAATGGTCTTGAGATATTGGCCGGCGCTCTACCTGGTACTTCCCACATGGGTTCGCGGAAGAATCCCAAATTTTCATAATTTTCCGGTGGGCAGAGCACCTGGTACAGGAAAAGCCGCCGCAATCGTGGTGGTTGGATGGTCCGGAAGATAAGCATTGAAGCAGGCTGTGCACTGCGGGTGATGATCATAGAAGCGGTCTACTCACCGACCGCGAACGACCTCGAACGAACAGTGAGATGTCGCAAAACATGCGAAGAAGAAGCGATGAACAGGCAGAATAATAGCTGCCGACGATGGTTAGCCAGTGCGCAGTCATCTGCCGAGAAATTGGAAGACCGACGCAGGTTTGAAGACTTCATAAAACCCGGGTTTTATGTGGTTGAAAAGGGCGGATAAAAGGAAGACCATTTCTTTTGATGATGGAGAAACGACGAGCAAAGGTCGGAGCCGAAAATCTTCTTCATTGACTTGGCGGAGAAGGTTAGGATAATTAATTGAACGTGCGACCAACCAGTTCTGTTTGATTTCAATTCACTGAAATTTGCGCGGACTCCGGAGGTACTGGCGGAGCCGACACTCGGAAGCGCACTTTGCATTGTTCCTGGCCAGTCGATATCAGCAACGACTGTCAACCATGACGGCGAATAGACTCATTGGCTAAGTGCGACACGGGCGATACGACTCGAACAGAAGTAGACGGGTAGCTTGCGAGAGAGAGGATTTTTGTGTACTGACGGAAGCTGCACTCCTGAAATTCCTAGGTTCCCTTTCGAGAAGTATCGTTGATAGCCAGTGGATGGCGAAAGAGGAGAGTTATCGTCGTCGAGCAAGACGAGCAGCAATGAGAAGACGAGAAGTTGATGAAAACCGGACCGTTATGCCTTTGCCCAATAGAAAAGCGCTTGTTTGATGGTTCAAATTTGAGCGACTCTCCTAGGTGCACTTGCATCGTTCCTGCCTCCAGCGGCAAAAGTCAGAATCACAACGTAAATACGGCACCGGTGGTGGATTATGGGCGAGACATCGGCTAGAAGACCAAGTAGTGGTCTTGGAACGAGTCCGCGGTTGGCCCGTTTAATCGGCTGAGCGGTCCACTGGGTCTGAAAGACCGAGAAACCGTTCCCTTGGATTGGTATCTCGCCATGGTTTTTCCTGCTGGCCACAAGACCAGTACGCCATCGTAAACCGCAAGACCAAGACTCTCAAGGCGCCGCCACCAACGGAGTTCTCCGCGTTGATTCATCGAGAAGTCGAGGAAGAGAGTTATGTTGACAGAGAACTACACAAGCTAAATGAGTTTCTCAGCAGAACACCCCGGGACCGAATGTGATTGGCACGGCGGTATTCCTCAAAAGAGCTTGATATCTTTGGAGTCTCCCTGCGGGCCGATACGCGAGTTAAATTTCTAAATGATACAGACACAACTTTTTCAGGGTGGACGACCGCTGTATCCTCAGGCTGTCCGCGCCTTGTGTATTTTAACGTCCTCGCGCGGCCTGAAGAGTGTGTCAATTATCAGGTTAATTTGCCTTTAAGGAGAACCAACCTGTCTTGATTATCGACGGCGACAGCACCCAGACGCTGAACTACACGCATCCCGGAGCTTACTCTCCCAAAGATAGTGTGCTTGTTGTCCAGGTACGGTGTAGGTGAGAGGGTCACAAAGAACTGCGATCCTAGAGGCGACTGTTAATACGGCTTTGTCAGCAACAGCGAAAGACCGACCATTAGTATTGGGCCCAGAGTTTGCCATCGCGAGGATGCCTGCGCCAGTGAACCGCAAGTCAGGGTGGATCTCATCCTCACTAAAAAAACACCGATAGTAAGACGGCGTTAATACGTCCGGAAGGCGGCACGAACAATTTTTGGCCATAGATGCTAACGGCGGGGAGTAAGAAGGAGGCATTGCATCCGGAAGGCGTCACGATTCACCTGGTTCCTCCGCGGCCAGTCCCCGTGGGATCACCAGTCTGAATCATGAAATCCTGGGGAAGATGAGCAATAACGCAAGCAGATGATCGAGGAAACAATACCGAGATAATACGATGGAACACGACACCGTTGTAGTAACCCCGCTTTGCCAGGTCTGCGAAATTTTTGCATGTCTAAAACTCGTCCGGGGTGAGAATCCTAGAGCATAAGAGACTCGGGAGGGCATTACTCGTGGAGCGTGGTCCCAGTAGAGCTCGAATTGCACGTCTCCAAGACTTGTTTCGAGTACCACAGATTCGGACATCGGCGTTCTTGCTGAGCGTGTTTGTGTGACGCTGTCACACGATCAAACCTTGTGACCCCGCTGCCACCCTCGTCCGTCTCCCTCGGTAGTCCTTGGAATGCGCGCTGTAGTTCAGCGAGTAGCTTCTGCTTCGGTCACCGGCAAGTTCCCGCTATCCTGTCCACAGATTTTCTCTTATTATCATTCCAAGTCGATGGACAAGTCATTTCGCAAATTTCTCGCGGCCTGATGGTTCTCGTCGGTCTTGGAAGAGGAAAGACATGGCTCTCCATTCCAATCAACCTTCCTCAATGAACGTTTCTACTAGATGATACCGAATCCGATGTTTCCACTCTGACGAATAAAATGTAACTGTCCGACGTTCGAACGTCTTTCCGCGGCGGCTGATCAAGAACCTAGACTCTCTCTTCGGGTGTTTTCCGACCCCACTGACCCCGCTAAAATGTGGAAGACGAACGTCAAGGATATCGACGGGGAAATTCTATGTGTCTCGCAGTTCACTCTCATGGCCGACACAAAGAAGGGCAGTAAACCCGATTTTCACAATGCTATGGTCACTGTCCTTCATATTCCCTCCTCTCGTGGTTTTCCTCAATTGGTTCCAGTCAACCGAGCCATCTCGGGCGCTATACGAGACATTTTTAGAGACGCTACGTCGGGGCTACAGACCGGAAAAGGTTCAAGGTACTTGAACCGCCTTGTTTCTATCTTCGTCTCTAATAGAGTCTATAAGACGGTAAGTTTGGAGCCATGATGAATGTCACCTTGACGAATGAGGTAGTTCCGTCCACTGTTCACCTGCGTGTGCTCGATCTCATCACATCCCAGGGACCGGTAACATTCACGCTGGATTCCCGCAAGTTCGAGTACACTCCTTCTACTGCCGTCGGAAGTACAAAGCAGTCGAAGGCACAGCTGTCCGGTGACGCGATCGCTCAGCATTCTCCGACGGGGACGCTGTAAACCTGCGCAAAGAATCCCCACTTAAAACGCTTCGGCGCTCCCCGCGCGAAGACGCTTGAGTAGCTTTCGCTCCCAAGCTAGCGCCCCAACCATTCACTCCGCAAGGAAGAACCTTTCATCCTGACGTCAAAATATACTCAACCACTTCGTAACCTGCCCACTCAATTCAATCCTCACAATCTTGGCGGCGCAAGCAAGACTTGCCTAAATTTAACGTGCCCGATCTCTGGGAACGCAGCTGTTCTGCGGAACACTCCTGAATTCATGTGGGTAAATCATCCGAGGGCCTAAAGCGCCCGGGAAAGAATGCACTTTTGCGACGAGCACTTGACCGCGTCTGAGAAACCTGCTCGATACAATTTTCCCCCCGCTCAAGAAATTCGTACCCACCAGCAAGATTTGTAGGGAGGCCAAACCTGTCCCTAGATGGATTAAACGACATGGGCGTGCAGAGAAAATAACTCCCTGGCAATAGAAGGTAAACAGGAAATACTTTGGGGTATTTCCGGAGAATTTAGGCAACACTGTCGTCTAGTGCTCCGACGAGTCTCTCAAAACATCCTACGAATTCAATCGCAACCTCCTCCATCCCTTTCTTGCCATCCACCCGCTGATAAAATAAATCGAGCTCCGAGTTCTGTTGTGGCTTGGGCTCGGAAGCGACGCCAGCGTGTTCCACGACCAACGCGGCGAGCTAACGCGACGTCGATGCAGCCGCCCCTCTTTCTGGCGGGTCGTCGAACAGTACAAGACGCGCTTGCATCTGGCGCGTTTGTGCAACGCTGCGCCACCCACTCCAGCACGACATCCCGGGGCGAAGCAATCTGCGAGGGAGCAGAAGGCGTCAAAGGCGCCAGTTATGGCACCGCTGGGCTTGTCGCCCTTTGCATGTGATGACCCCAATATGCGTTGGTCCAGGATGTTATCCTTGAATTTATCGGCGTCCGCCATCTCCACGCTTGCGTAGCGTGGACGATGCTCCCCAGCCGCAACAAGGTTCTGTCCTGTTGCACGCGTCGGCCTGGCCTTCGAGCCAACCCGGGGTGCGCGCTGCGGGGTCTCCTTCAGGAGACGCGAGGATATCGCGGGAAGTGCGACAGCGAGCGTGTCGTTCCCGACAAAGTGGACGAGGACGCCGGGGTCAAGAGAGGTCATTGAGCAAGCCAGCATGAAGACACAGGCAGGGTTGACGTCAGTTCGAGCAGCATGTCGTCGCCTGAGGAGTGATAATTTGTGCAGGAGATTGAGAATGCTGGCTGGTGGCATGAAAGGGCACGACGGTGGGCGGGCGGCGAAACTGGCGAGGATAAGTGATGCAGGATGGAGCAAGGGCATGTATGAGTACGCGGGCCATGCTTGAATCTAAACCTCCATTTATATGACAAAGTCTCCGCCCCAGACGAGTCCGATGTTAAATCGACAGAGCGGGGCCAAACCCGTGGTTTCGATGGTAGGCTTTTTGACTTGACGAGCTGACCTCGCCGTCTTGACAGCCTCCGCCGCATTCAATAGGACGGCGGCAAGGATGTAACAGACCATCGACGCCATAGGGTAAATCGCCCCTCTGTCAAGGCTTCCACAATTAATTGGGCTGAGACATGCCGTGAAGTATCGAGGACAAGGATAAGGCACCTCCGTTCCGGGACGGGCAGGAACGCGTCAAAGAACTTTTCCTGATCTCTGGTTTTGCCGAAGAACTACTGGCACAAACATAACTATCAGACGGTCAACTCTGGTTGGTGGCCAACGGTTTAGCGCGGCCACACCGAGGGCCTGGACAGGGACGGACCGGACGATCCCGGAATACGGAGAGTGCCAGTGCGACTAGCTCGAAATCGTCCATTGTGGTGCAGTCAAGTGCGAGTTTTCAGTGGCGCCCTGGACCTTGGTCGCAAACAAGCGTCGTTGTTACACAGAGACTCGCGTCAAACACGGTCATATGACGGCGGTCTGGCTTTGGGATCAGATACGACGCGTTTGGAACCAAACAACGCCAGAGCCCCGATTAGGGAATTCCGGTACAGTACGAGTTTTTTTGTTCATTGCAGCGAGCTTGGGCCACCGGGTAGAGGGAATAGTCCGGGCGTGAAATCACCTTGGGGTTGAATTTCGGGAGAAAATGTACTTCGTTACCCGTCCGAACTAGGGTAAAACTTTTGCGCGACATTTAATTTGGAACACGCAACGCTTGAATAACCCTCGCGAGGAGACACAAGGTCCTCAGCTGCCCACTCTGACTCCCATCGCTTAGGACGATTAGAAGACGTCCGAGGCAATCTAACCCGATACAAGAGTATGCCAGCTTAGCGAATCAGGGAGCGAGGCATGCGGAGCGTTGAGGGCTGTTGAGGGGCAGGCAGACGTGGAGCGCTAAGCGAGCGTGTCAGTCAGTTAGTGGGATAACGCAGGCGAGTTCAGAACGAGTAAAGTGGAGCGGTACTAGACGAAAGACGGGCGAGAAACGCCGTCATGTAATTCGCGCAGGTGGTGGTTGCTCCACCAACCAGAGGATGTGCGTGGGCCATGGGGCAAGCTAGTAGAAGGAGCAAAGACCGGGGCTACTTCCGGGACGGCGACAAATCGTGGTTGCGACGCGGGGGGCGCGGTCTCCGATCATCCGTGTACTGTAATGGTCGCATTTGCGGCCGAAATACTACAGTCAGTGCAAAACACGATGCACAGTGGTGGTTTGAGTCCTCGAGTAACATGTATGTCGGCCCACTAAAATTCTGTGGATCCAAGTGGAGAATTCAATGCGTCCTTCGGACGGGATATGAGTCAATGCTATGCGGGAAAATGATTGTCACGGCGAGAAGGCGTCCTCATGTTCAGAATCTTCAAAACTCAGACAGTAAGTTTCTTCCTGAGTCCACCAAGTGCTTGAGCAGAAAGTCGCCAACCGCGAGACGCGTAGATACATGATTGACCCAGTCTAAATGCGTTTGGGATTAATATACGGCGGCCCACAGGAGGTGTGATATGTTGACCCTGATGCACCGCATTTCGGGTTCAGCAAGACAAGCGCGTTTATGCGAGACAGAGAGTTTGGTGTTTTTTCATGGGGCAGAGGAACTTTGGAAGTGCAGTAGCTGGGAAACCCCGAGAGTCCAGACAATGGACATGGCGGTCGAGTGCAGAGCCAGGATCGGCAAGATCGGCGGGTGCGCTATTTGTAGCCGACGGCACGCTGCCGAACAGGCCTTACTCGCAGCTTGTACTCCCCCGCGATGCTGCTGGCTTGAACCTCGACGCCCATTTCTCTTCTCTTCTTCATCGTTTCATTCTCTCCTTTCTCGCCTCCCTCCTTCAACCCGCGGGCCTCTCGGTGGTCATAACCCGCTGCAAATAATCGGCATCCATCCATGGCCACTCTTACCTCGTGTACTTCTTCGGCGACAGCGACGACGACAGTGAGCGTGTTCGCAAGCTCGAAATCGAGGGTGGACTCTGACCTGCTCGTTCTCTATTCTAGAGTCTGCTCACTACAGATGTCGTTACGACGACGTTCACCGACAGCATTTCCACGGCACCCCCCTCTACCACGACGATCACCACCTCCGCTTGTGCGCTGAACCTCAGCGATATTGCCTGTGTGTCGACGGCTACCACCATTACCTCCACTATAGCCGGTATGTCTTTTTACTGAGGGGTGAAAGTGGCGCATGCGAGCGAAACAAGCCGCGTGAGACTTGAATCGGGTCGAAGGTCCAGTGGCAACATTAGGATCGACCGGGCGCTCTGCGTCTCACGCGTCCAAGGGCTGCATGCATGCCTGCCTTTTTGCCCCAGCCCCTCCGTTGGCTTGTGACTGAATCACCGCCCAGGCAGTGTAACGACAATACACGTCCCCGTCACCTCGACAGTCGCTACTGTCGAGACCAGCACCCTCACCCTCTTCGCCACCTCATGTACCACCATAACCAGCAACAGCCCCAGTGGCCCCTCCGACCCCTCGGGTCCGTCTTCTAGTTCGGGCGCAGGGTCAGGGCCCGGAGTGGGGTCTGGAAATTCTGGATCAATGATTTCGCTGTTTACGCCCCCTCCGTCCACCGTCACGACGTCGTCCGCAACTACCCTCGCGAATGGTCAAGTCAGCGAGGTTATGCTGACGTTCACGTCCACCCCTGCGATCTCCACCGTTTTCGTCGGGCCGACTGGGCACGTAGCGCAAGATAACAATGGCAATTCTTCCTCGTCTCACATCGGTCCTATCGTGGGGGGCATCGTTGGCGGCTTCTTCGCCCTGCTAGGTATCGCCCTCGGTATCTGGTACCTCATGTACGCAAAAGTTACTCTCGACTCCACTCCCACTAATCTATTAATTACTTACAGGAAACGAAGACGCCGATGGGACGATATTTTCGATAAAGAAGATGCCGCGCAAACTCCTCGCGCGACGAAGCGATTCTCGCTGGACGCCGAGGTCGAGCCTAAACCGTATCAGTATGGCCTCGTAGGGCACACGCCATCCCCCACCCTCGGCATCTCCCCGCCAAGCTCCCCGCCCGCTTCCTCGCATAACAACCTCACCCCCCTCCGCCTCCCCACGACCGCTTCCACCCCCGGCCCCAGCGCCACGACCATGTCCTCCCGCCCCTCGACCGCCGGCTCCATGCGGCCGCTGCGCGACCCCCCGACGCCGGGGCACACGCACAACCACACGACGAGCAGCGGCAGCAGCACGAGCGTGCAGCACATCTCGCCCGCGATGCCCGTCAACCAGTGGGGCCACCACAGCCCCAGCCCGAGCGCGGACCAGGCGTATTTCGACCGCGCGGGGGCGGGGTCGCCCGCGGGGAGTCTGCGGGAGTACGAGATGCCGCCGCGGAGGCTGCAGCTTGCGAATCTTGGGGACGGCGAGCTGATGGGAGCGTCGCCGCCGACACCGTCTGCGTTGCAACGCAGTAGTACGGAGCTGGGCCCGGCGATGCTGGATGGTAAGGGGCGGAATGTGAGGTTGGGATCGGGGGGCCCGGGGGTGTTGGTGCATACCGACGCGGGGCCTGCGAACCCGCCTGGGTTTACGCCCTAACGCGGGGCGTGAAGGGGTGGGTGGTGCAGGACGGACGTCGTCGGACCTGTTTGTTTCTCTGCTTCTCAATTCTTCTTCATCATCATCTTCAAGTTCTACATATCTTTTGATGAGGCGACTCGTCTGGTGTGTGCGTGCGCCTGCCTGGCTGATGAATACGCCGATTATTTTGTTTTACTTGGTTCCGAGTACACACGCATAGCTGTACATGAGTATCATAATCTTTTCACACTTCATGCTTTCCGCACTTTCTTTTTGGTTTCTCTCACTGGGACGGCGCGGCGTCGTTTACGATTTACGATTTTCTTTTTTTGTGGAATGGAGCATGGGGAAAATTACACTACACTATAGACTGTTGGACATGTACGTCCGCCGTTGGGATGCAACCTTCGCCTTCAAGGCGTTGTACAAAAGGCCTTCCATTTGTGGCTGTGCCCCGCCTTTGTATTACATCACCCCGAACAAACACCTTTTGTCTTCCGCCATTGTTCCCAAAGTGCTCGAAATTCATCGCGCAAGGCCTCAGAGCTCAAAGACGCTGGAGCGCTGGTACATCTGTGCAGCACCTGCCGCCAAGCGGAGGGACCGAAAATCTGCACACGTCTCCTTGTTTGTGTTCAAGGACAGGGCGGGATACCCATCAAGCGCGCTATTGTTCTCCATCCTTGTTCTCATTGTCCTCCCAATGGGGCTCAAAGCAAGAATAATGCTCGCCCTTGTGTATACCCTCGGTGTTATGGCACATAATGGCGGGACTCCTTAGCCGGTTCATAATAAAAGGCAGGTGGCAAGCCTCACTACATCCATCCCTCCGTGGTCTGCTCCCTTCCAACCAACGTACTCCAACTTTTCTGGTGCCGGGACACCACCTTCACCTGACCTGATCTAGACGACGTTCACGACGACTCCGAGCACCTTTACGCCCATTATCATCTTCTCGCCTGCGCTCTAGACGGACGACCTTACTACTTTCTTTTCTTCACGACCCAAGCACCTTACATTTTATCACCTTCTTTCACGACATGGCTCGTCCTTCAACCTGTACGTTCTCCCCCTCTCTTTCTTATTGCACCAACCAACTAATCGCGCCACCCACCAACAGTTGTGTTCCTCGGCCTGAACGCCGCCCGCGCCCTGAGCATCGTCGCTCTCCTTCTCGTCTTCTCGAGCTCCATTCTCGTCATGGTCACCAACATCAAGGCCGTCAACGCCTTCCAGGCAAACCGTATCGCCAACGCCACCGATGTGATGCTCGACTGCGACTACATCGAGTGCGTCTTTACCGTGTTCCTCCTCTCAAATCCCGAGCTCCCCTAATTGCGTTGCTCCAACAGAGGCAGCACGGTCCCCAACCAGCCCGCGGGTGTCTTCTGGGCCGTGGTCGCTAGCCTGCTCATCATCTTCCAGGTCATCATCCTCCTCCGTACGCCCTATCCATCCATTCTTTGCTCAATGACCTGACCACGCGCTCAAACAGTATCCGAAGTCCGCTGGCCCGCCGTCTTCTTCGACCGCTTCTTCCCCGTCCTCGGGAACGACTTTGGCCTCGGCAGCCTGGGAATCTTCCAGTGCCTCATCGGCGCGCAGATCCTCTCGCACCACGTCGACGACTTCACCCTCGTCTCCGCCTTCTTCCTCTTCTCCATCGGCTGCCTCAACATCCTCCTCGGGCTCGTCTTCCGCGAGAGCGCAAAGACCAAGCGCTCCCTGCGCGCCAAGCGCAACGGCGGCAACGACAAGGGCATTATCGGTAACGGCAACGTCGATGCGCGGCCCCAGTTCGTCAACGCCTCGCCCCAGTTCGTGAAGAATATCTTCAACGGGAACGGCACGGAGGACGCCAAGGAGATTGATTTCGCCACTTGGAAGAGCACGGACAAGGCTACCTATGGGTTTGGCCGCCAGGGGGAGAAGGCTGCGGGGCTCAAGGGTATGTTTTCCTCTATCCATCTGCTTTCGGCCACTCGCTGATCTCTGCTCTGTATAGGCTTCCTGATTCAACGCCCCGAAGAGTCCCTCCCGCGCTACGCCTCGCCCACGCCGACCTACGCCGCCCAGCCCCCGAGCCGTGCCCCCTCGGCCGCGGCCCGTTCGCACGGCGGTTCCCGTTCACACCGCTCGCACCGCGACCGCCGCCCCTCGCCCGCGCGCAGCGGCTCGTCGCGCAGCAGCTCCTCCGACTCCTCGCGCTCCTCGACCTACTCGCACGAGAGCAGCTCGAGCTTCGCGTCGCCCATGTCGTACCGCGAGACCTTGACGATGACGATCCCGGACCGGCCTGAGACGCCCCCGGCCATGCCCTTCCATGCGTCGTCGCCGAGCAAGTATGGGCGGAACCCTGGGGCTTTCTAATCCCATCTACGCTCTAGACTCACGAAAACGGAACGGCCAGGTGCCTACCCTACACACACCACTCTTCACGCACTTCACCCACGGACGGACTCTTTTCACGGACACGCTCTTTGCACGAAGCTACGTATTTACGCTTGCCTGCATACCTAGCTACATAGCTACCTACCCTCACGGACACCAACCAAACTAATCGCGGCCGCGGCCGTTGTACCATACTTGCGCTGTATTATTCGACGATTCTGTGTAGCTATTAACAATTGGTCTAATTCAGTGCGGATTGAATCATCGTATTGGTCAAATTCAGGTGGAATTTTCCTGAGTCTTGTTTCGTGGACACCACTGCGGATGAGGTTGTTTGGACGGTAGCGTGCTTGACCTCAATCTGCTTCGTCTCCCCCAAACTTCGATATAAGTTAACGCTCCGAGAATCTTCGTCACTCCTCCAAACCAAATTGGTCAAGCGCCCACTGAATCCTCTTCATGAAAGCCTGCTTCAGATGGTGCCTCCCTGCGATAAAGGGGACCAACAAGAGCCACAAACGAGGTGCGACCCCCGGTCTGTAAGACGCGTCATAAGCCATCATCCCAGCGTACTCAAACCACTCCGGGTAGACACCGGAGTAGCCCCAGTCAATAAGCCAAATCGTCCCGTCCCGCCCGAGGCGAACATTGGTGAGACTGATGTCCCCGTGGGTTAGGACCAGAGGCATTGAATCATCGAAGACATATGGTTTCGGGTCAGGACTTCGGGCTACTTGTGCCTGGTTTTCCAAAAACAAGGTGATGCGATACTTCGAGGCAAACCAGGCCGTCAGGTCGCTATAGGATTGAAATGGTCCAGCCCTTATGGATGTGAAGTAGTGGCCGACACATTGGACTGCAGTTCCTGGCCAATCGAGCGGTCCAGGGACCTCAGGCCGGGCGAGTGGGACGTTTCGAAGCTGTCGAACATAGCACCGAAGAGTCCATGCTACCCACAGCTTCTTCCATAACGCCAGCGATCCCCATGCCTCTCGCAAATCGATACCATCGACGTACTCCATGAAAGTCCAAACTCGATTTCTCCATAACACATGCCGCAGAACTTTGGGGACGGGGATGGACGTGTGGCTGGAGACTATTTCCATTGTACAAGGTTCATATCCTTCGTGCGCGTCGAATGGCTTCACTAGGCAGTCCGACGTGAAGCGCCAGACACGTCCAGCTCCGCGGTATGCTTGCGATGAAGGGACATGTACCAATGTGTTTGCTGCAAAGTCGAATGCTTCGAGACGCCGAATCAAGTCCTCGTTCGAGAGATTGTCAATAGTGGTCTCCGCCTAGGTAGTAGAAGTTGGTGGAGTTCGCAGCAAGGAGAGAAGAATACATACGGTTCCTCGTTTCCTCGCAGTTCGCGAAGGGACGCACCAACGTCCCCAAAGCACAAATCCGTCGGTTAACGAATATCTTTGAAATGGAGCCCCGTGAGATGCCAACTTCACACAAACCAGGAGAATAAGCCCACAGTGACAGAGAAGAGCCCATCTTAATCGTGAAGGAAGGCTTTCCTTGAAAGCGATGATCGAGGTCACGGTTGAGGACGAAAAAGCCTAAAGGTGCTGTTGATTATTGCCGCTGATTGTTGTTTGGAGGACGCGCCCACGTCTTGGATTTGAACTCTCCCGCCGGTAACCTGTATGCCGCCTCGAACGACTCGAGCCGTCAAGCTCACTTTCCACTAACCTGACTTCGCGCGCACGAGCAAAAATTGATCAACGAATTTCCTAATTCGGACTCTGGCGTTGTTTGGATCCGAGTGTTTCAGCCTTGGTCCTGCCTTTGATGTCTCCTGCCGCTTCCTTCGCATTGGGCCCTCTATCCAATCGCCCCCCTTCATACCAGAACCAGTATAATCTCGTTAATGAAGGCGGCATTTTACGACTCGCCGCCGTCAGCCGACGCATCCTGGCCTTGCCACCCGAAATCTTGGCCGAAATCTTCCTTCAGTGTCTCCCTAAATGGTCATGGGCCCCGCGCACACTTTCTTGCGTATGCCGCCAATTCAGAGACGTCGCGCTGTCTACCCCGAGACTTTGGACTTCGATGTGTGTTGATCTTGAGGACGAGGACGAGGAGGGAGCATACGTCGACTTTTGCAGGACATGGCTCTCCAGGACGGGGAGCCTTCCAATCTCGTTGGATTTGGTCGATGACATGGACGTCGCTCCCGACCCTGACCATCCGCTGCTTCCTGTCATCGTGCAATGGGGGGAACGGTTGAGAGCATTGAAGATCGGGGGAGCGTTTTTCGATGCCTGGAATGGACCTAGCTCCAGCGAGCTGTGTGTGGTGCTGCCGAGCTCGACGGTGCGTACGAGTCTCGTCAGTGTCAATGTCCCACTTTATCGCTGCTAAACATTTCCCGCGCAGGCTTGGGGTAGGTCGGCGTCCGGACTCAGCCTGACAGCGCTCTCAGGCATCTCCCTCCGGTTTCCGAGCCACTCTTATTCTTTGATTCTTTTTTGACTCGCGAGGCGGAGGCTGATCCGTGGAGCGACGCTTGGACACGCATACCATACCTCGTCCCGCTGTCGCACCCTGGGCACATTTTTTTTCTGGCTGGACACGGCGGGTGACCGATCTCTGGCCGCTGCGCGATGTAGTGGGATGGTCCCGCCCGGGTGAAACTCGTGTGCTGCTACACTGGCCGCGACGAGTATTACTGGATCCTCCTTTGCGTCGCTAACCGCCCGGCGCCGCTCCTTCCCTGCTTTCGCGCTGTCATCTGCCGTAGCGTCGCATCTCGCGGGGCCGTTTCAGGTGCTGTATAGCCGGGCCCCCCGCCCTTTTGCATTCATTCTATTCCTGCTCAGGGCTTGCGCCCTTCTGCATACCCTGTCCAGGGCGTTTTCTCGTGCTCACTTACCGGTGGGGCGGGGGTCCGTGCCCTCTCTCTGTCGCCCGGCGTCCACCTGTGTTTCGATGTGCCCTGCTGCGAGGACCTGGGAGCCGTGGTGCAGGGTGCCGCAAATCAGGATGGGCACAACACATTCACGAGTGCACGGATATGAAGTGGGTACATATGGTACATGCGCGCGCTCAATTCGACACCCACCCCCGATTACATCCGACCTCGGGCACCGCGTGCTGGTCGAGGTGGCGCGCGCGCACGAATACGGGGTGTCGGCCTTTTCTATTCTCTACTCTCCATCTTTCTTTCTTCTTAGTCCGTTCCGCTCGTGATCGTCATAGGTCGTACCCCGTCGTCTTGGTGTCGCGCTCGGGCTCCATCATTCACCGCGCGCTTCCGCGCGTTTCGGGTGCGGGAGCGTCAAGAAGTCTGTCCCCTTGCCTCTCTCAAAGTGCTCTTCCCCGCATTTCTGGGCCTGCTGTCACTGCTGTAGTGTACAAGAATAGTAGCTTCCAACTACTTTTCCGTCAACGCACAGCCCAATCGGTGAACGATATTTTCATGGATCTTGCGCTTCTACGCTCTCCTGCGCGTTGTATACCGATTCCTCGCCTGCTGAAGCCCTTTCACTCCTCAAACGCAGCTGAATTTGGTCTGGAATCGGGATTGCCACGGCACATATCCACATTGCCCGAATCTGCATCATGTCATGTCAATCCAGTGTGTGTGTTTTTTCGTTCAGTCGAAGCTGTAAAGCCCACAGTCGAAGCTGTTAAGACCAATGTTTTGGCGCCTGGCTGTGGGACAGCCTCAGGCCACCTGTCATGTCAATCCAGTGTGTGTTTTTTCGTTCAGTCGAAGCTGTAAAGCCCACAGTCGAAGCTGTTAAGCCCAATGTTTTGGCGCCTGGCTGTGGGACAGCCTCAGGCCACCTATAAATCCTGCTCCATCGCTTTGAGCCGCCATGCCTTTTCTTCCCTGGGTACGCCCCAGGGCCCGGGGTCAGCAGCCCGTGGCGGCCCCAACCGCCAAGCGAAAACGACGAACAATCCCAAAGTCAAGAGCCCTCCTTGATATTGTTTCTACGTCCCTCCTCGCATTGCAACAATCTGCGGATGTGTTCCCCCCCCTCAAGAGCGCCGTCAGTGGGGTCCTCGCGGTGTGGGACATCGCCGAGGTCAGTCCGCAATAAGTCGAATTCCCAGTCCTTCCATCTCGTCCAAATCTCAGCCCTGATTTGCTTTCTCCAGCGTGCCAAGTGCTGCAAATCAGACGCCCGCGACATTGCCCAACGGGCAGAGGACATCCTCCATCTCATAGCGGAGGCTGTCCCAGATCCCTCCAGTATTCCTGGCCCAATGCTCCGGAGTATCGAAGACTTTACGCTGTGAGTTATATTTCTACTCTTTTGTGGACTCTTTACCGAATTCGTGTCTCTAGGCTCCTCCACGACATCGATCCTGCGATGAAGAAAGTCCTCCGCTCTCGCGGGGTTTCTCGCCTCATGCACCTCAACAGCACTGAACACACCCTGCAAAACATCAAACACCGACTAGACGATGCATACCGCGATTTCCGGGTAGGGTTGATGATTTTACGGCCTGCATTCGCTAACCATCTACTTCAGGCCGCCTCCGCGTTGCGCGCAGAGGTACAACAGGCAGACATAGCTGTTCAGCAGAAGGAACTCGCGCTTCGACAGGCTTGCTTCGCTGCTCGCCAGGCACGAACTGAACTTGCTATTGGGCAGGCCAACGTATGTATTCCGTTTTAAATCTGTGTCTGCCATATTGATAAGTCGCGGCAGAATGAACTGCAGAATAAAGTAAAACCCACTCTCTCAATTGTGGTGTTTTATTCCCGGTTGTCCGTTTTTTTGGCCTACCCCTGAGTCACTGCAAGTGGGTTGATACCACTATTGGGAGATTCAAATTTTCAAAAAAACTCCCAGTGAAAACTTGATGCCAGGCCAGTCGAGATTCAAGTTTTCCAAAAACTTCCAGTGAAACTTTTGCAAAATGTCTGGAAGACTGGCATCAAGTTTTCATTGGGAGTTTTTGGAAAACTTGAATCTCGACTGGCATCAAGTTTTCACTGGGAGTTTTTTGGAAAATTTGAATCTCCCATTAAGAATTGGTGTTGGTAAAAAAGTTAGTGGTGCTCAAGTGCTGACCCACCATCTACCCAATCCACTTGCAAACATCGCCCGCGCGGCAGCGGGCTCAGGGGGTTCGAAGGCGCCCTAGTTATCGCACTGTCACACTGCTCTCTGTCACACATCGTGACTATGTCTCTGCTTTCAAATTCTGTCCCACACACATCTTGGTGTCTGTGCTTTCTGTCACACATCGTGACTACGTCTCATAACGTCCCTGGCCGAGAGGGTTGTTGAGGAGAGAATCTCCTTATATGGCGTGCAGCGGTAGTATGGTTTTCCTTTATTTATTTGTTTCACCTCCATCACCGTATATAAGGCCGCCGGGCCCTTGGCGACCCTCAGTCTTACATTATCTTGTGCGACTGAGGGTACGTTGTTCATTCCATTCTACTACATATTTACTTACATCTCTGTAGACTCCGACTTATCGTACGTTGTCTACAGGTAATTCAACGAGTCTTACATTATCTTGTGCGACTGAGGACTCCGACTTATCGTACGTTGTCTACAGATTCGCAGTCAGACGCATACGGTGCCTGGTCCAACAATCAGTTTGTGAACACAAGAGATACCGCAGACTCACCTCGATCTCAAACCAACCCGCGATGTCGTCCCACCTTTCCGTCCCCATCCTCCCTATTGAAAAGCAGCTCGAAGGCGACTCCAACTGGGGCACCTGGGCCGACACCATTATGAATCTTCTCCGGGGAAAGGGCCTCGACGGCTACCCCAGAGGAATCATCCATCGCACGACAGCGGCGACCTACCCCGGCTTGTACGCTGGCCAACCCACCGCCATCAACTCCAGCAACCCGAGCACCGAGGAGTTCGATCTCCGCGATGGCAACGCCGCCGCTACCCTATACCAGAACATCATCGACCCGCAGGCCCTCGGGATCAGCCCGACGAGTACCAGCAGGGAGATTTGGGCGGCGTTGACCGTGAGGTTTAACCGGTCGTCGGAGGTCCTGAAAGGCGCTGCAAAAGAAAGGCTCACGTCAGTCAAGCTCGCCAGCGGCGTGGACTTGCCCTCGCACCTCAAGGCCCTCACGAAGTTGCGCGAGGACGCGAACCGCATCGGGTGTCACATCCAGGACGAGGAGATGATCTCGATCATACTTCAATCCCTCCCGCCCCTCGAGTTCGGCCAGTCCATCATGACGCTGCAGGTCATGAAGCGTGTCGCGGAGGTCACCCTTAACCTCATGCAGTACTGGGACATCCGGTACAAGAAGGAGGCCGAGGCCGCCGCCGGCAATACCACAATCGCTAACGCGCTTGCCGCGAATGTTCCGGCGGTCTCGTGCCAGAACTGCGCCGTCGCGGGACACACCAAGGATGCATGCTGGGCGCTGGGTGGTGGAAAGGAAGGGCAGGCTCCAAAGTGGTGGCGCGCCCCCAAGGGCAAGGAGCCGCGCCAGGCGATCATCGACGCCGCGAAAGCCGCGAAGGCGGCGCGCTTTGCTCAGGCTGTTGCCGCTGCTGCCACTACCACTCCGGCTCCTCAGCCTGCTGTGCCCGCAAACCCGACCGCTGCCTTCACATCCCCCATGGCCGTCTACGCCCTCAGCACCTTCCTCTCCGACGACAACGCCGATGACGGTGCGTCCCTCCCCACCTCATCATCGATTACGGACGATAACATGATTCCTAGATTCGGATGTGGAGAATCAGCTCCTCCCGTTCTAAACGAACATGTTAGTCGTACCGTAGTCGATCCTCCGTCAATATACGCTGCCGTGTCTCCTCCTGTCCCGAATGAACATGGTGTACCAACATTCCTGGACACCGGCGCATCAGATAATTGTGTGGTGAATCGCGCTCGATTCGTGACGTACCAGGCGATTGACATGGAGGGGTCGACGGCGCTGAAGCACGGCGGAGACTTCAAGGTGGCGGGAAAAGGGCTGGCGGCGTTTGATGTGCGCATCGCGGACGGGTCAGTACACACTGTCCATCTGGAGTCGATTCATACGCCCAGCTTTGCCATGAACTTGATTTCGATCCCGACACTTGATACGCGGGGGCACTACGGAAACTGGGGCAAAGGTCGACTGTCAGTTGTAAACAAAGACGGGAAGATTGTCATCGACGGACATATTGTGCGTAAAGTTGGCCGCAGGAGATTGTATCAGGTGGATGTTGTCGATAACAGAGATGGTGGGGGCATTGTCGCAGCGATTGCGGGACGCGACCGAAGCCAACCCACCGACCTCGAGACCTGGCATCCACGTTTTGGCCATGCGGATGTGCGCGTCATCAAGCGCATGGCAGACCGAGAGCTCGTTGATGGACTGAAAATCGTCAGCAGCGAGTTGCGGGGGAAGTGCGAGGACTGCATACTCGGGAAGCAGGACAAGGCACCGTTCGACGACGAGGTCATACACGAGACGAAGCCCCTGGAGCGGGTTCACCTCGACCTGTGGGGCAAGGCGCGGACACCGAGTTGGACCGGTGCAGTGTACATGATGCTGGTGTCGGACGGGGGTACGTCGATGAAATTCCCCCTCTTCTTGAACAACAAACGCAAGGAGACAACGCTGGGCGCGTTCGAGACATGGGTCACCGAGGCGGAGTTGCAGACGGGCGAGCGCGTCAAACGCGTACGCATTGACTTGGGCAAGGAGTTTGACAACGAGTTGTTTTTGAAATACTGCGCGACGCGCGGAATCCTGGTCGAGAAGATACCCAAAGACTCCTCGTCAGCAAACGGACACGTCGAACGCGGCAATCGCACCGTTGTCGAGGGCACGCGGACGCAGCTCATCGAAAGCGGCATGAGCCATCGTTTCTGGGCTGAAGCAGCTGCGGCGCATTGCTACGTCCGGGGCTTCATCCCATCGTCGCGTCATCCCGACGTTGTTCCGTGGGTTGCCTGGTTTCGTCGAAAGGATGAGTTTGGCAACCTCGTCAAGCTGAACGTCTCTCACCTGCGGGTATGGGGGAGCGACGCTTGGGTAAAGGACCTTGATGATCGTCAAGGGAAGCTGGGGGAGCAGAGCTGGAAAGGGAAGATGGTGGGGTACATGGGACGCCGCGGGTACCGGGTTTACGACCCTGCGCGTTATCGTGTATTCGAGGTGCGCAATGTCATATTCGAAGAGGCGATGCCCCATCGAACCCGCCTCCCCGTCGTAGACGACGACGAGGAGCCGCTGCCGCCCAACCCGAGTTTGTTTGAGGAGGAAACTCCTCCGGCAGCGGACCCCCAACCTGCAGCAAACCCTCCAAATCCCCCTCCGAACCCCGAGCCCATCCCTCCTCCAAATCCTGCACCAAACCATGCTCCAAATCCCGCTCCGAACGCTCCTCCTATTCCCGTACAAAACCCCGCCCCAAATCCACAACCAGCACCGGTGCAGCTACCTCCACCTCTACCTCGCCGAACTGCGCGCGAACCGAAGCCTTCCGCAGCGCAGTTGCGCATGCTGATGTCGAACCAGGAGGAGGCGCAAGCGAAGCTTGCGAAGGAAGACTGGGCGCTAGGGAACTTGAAGAATCCATCAGCGCACTTCGTCGACGTCGACTGGGACAGCTTCGACCCGAAGCTACTCGAGTCTCCATGGGCGTTCGCCAGTATTGTCAAGGGCGGGGGCCTGCACACGATTCCCCGATCATACCGCGAGGCGATGCGCGAGCCGGAGAAGTGGGGGCCTGCGATGAAGGCGGAGGTGGATCAGCTCGAGAAGAGAGGGGTGTGGGAGCTGGTGGACTTACCCAAGGGGGAGCGCGCCATCGACGGCATGTGGGTCTATGACGTGAAGGTCGACGGCGCTGGCGATGTCCTAAAATATAAAGGGCGCTACGTGGCGCGCGGAGACGAAATGGTGGAGGGGAGAGATTTTGGGGTGAAGTGGGCGATGGTTGCGCGAATGGAGTCGGTGCGGATGGTATTCGCGGTGGCTGCGGTGCGGAGGTTGGTGGTGCGGCAGTGGGACTTCTCGGGAGCATACCTTAACGGCGAGATGGACACCACCGTGTACATGAAGCAGCCCGTGGGTTTCGCGAAGCAGGGGGAGGAGAGCAAAGTTTGCTTGCTCAAACGACCTCTGTACGGGCTGGTTCAAGCGGGCCACATATGGTACAAGCTGCTTGCGCAGGGCTACGGCGACCTGGGGTACAACGAGAACCTGGCCGACCCGTGTGTCAGGACGCGCCAACGAGACGGCGAGTACACCATCACCACGACTCACACGGATGATGTCCTAGGGGCGTCCTCGTCCGAGACCGAGAGCAAGCGGGTGGTGGATGAATTTGCCGCGAAGTGGGACTTGAAGGAGGTGGACGTCGAGTTGTTGCTCGGGTTGACGGTGGAGAAGCTGGACGACGGATCAATCTCGCTTACCCAAACACAATATTTTCTCAAGGTCCTCGATCATTTCGGCTTTGCAGATCTGCCTCCGCTGTCAACTCCATTCCCTCCCGGCTACCAGATTCGCGCTTCCCCCAATTCGCTTCCCGTAGACGACGCCGCCTTCATGAAGGACAAGCCATTCCGACAAATCCTCGGCACTATCGTCTGGGGGAGCAGCGGAACGCGTCCCGATTTGTCCTACGCGTGCTGCGCTTTGGGCCATGTTCAATCCAACCCCGGGCCTGAGCACTGGTCGCTATTAATCGGGGTCCTACGCTACATCAAAGGGACTCTGGACTACGGGCTAAAGTACTCTCCATCTGTGGCCGCAAACCTTACTCCTGGGATAGGGATTAAGCCAGATGGCTACGTCGACTCGGACTGGGCAGGGTGCGTGGACACGCGCCGGTCGACGTCGGGTTACGTCTTCTTCATGGGCGGAGCACCTGTGTCGTGGTCTTCGAAACGACAGGCTGTCGTCGCGCTTTCGTCCACCGAGGCCGAGTACATCTCCCTCGCGCGCGGAGCTCAGCAAGCCATGTGGATGAAAAATTGGCTTTCCGAAGTATTCCTACCGCAGGAGCTCCCGTTCCAGTTGCACGGGGATAACCTCGGGTCTATCAGCCTCACGGAGACGACAAAGGGCCACGGTCTCGCGAAGCACATCGAAATCCGTTGGCATTTCATCCGAGAACGCGTCAAGGAGGGTGAGATTGCTGTATCCTCAGTCCCCGGCAAGGAAAACGTCGCGGACATTTTCACCAAGGCGCTTCCGCGCATCACCCACGACAAGTGTGTCGCCCAGCTCGGTCTCGATTGGAGACGCAAGGATGCTGCTCGCCAGGGGGAGTGTTGAGGAGAGAATCTCCTTATATGGCGTGCAGCGGTAGTATGGTTTTCCTTTATTTATTTGTTTCACCTCCATCACCGTATATAAGGCCGCCGGGCCCTTGGCGACCCTCAGTCTTACATTATCTTGTGCGACTGAGGGTACGTTGTTCATTCCATTCTACTACATATTTACTTACATCTCTGTAGACTCCGACTTATCGTACGTTGTCTACAGGTAATTCAACGAGTCTTACATTATCTTGTGCGACTGAGGACTCCGACTTATCGTACGTTGTCTACAAGGGTGACAACCCTCTAGCCCTAATCCCTATCCCTAATCCCGATCCCCAACCGAGACAATCTAACCGGTGTAGCTGTTTGCGTTACTTACGTCTCTGCTCTTACTGTTGTCGGAGACGTCCGAAGACCCGTACGGCCCGGTTTCCGGTCCCCTATATTTCATTTCATCTGTTTCCATATCTACGTTGCAGCTTATATATTCCTAGTCTAGAGTACTTGTCGCTAGTTACTCCTGCATATATCCCCCACTTTGCTGCGACTCACCCCCGCTCTTTCTCGTCCTCTGAAACTTACCACCATCTCGACGCTCGAAATCTCAATATACTGTGTTCTTATTCTGCTGTGTCCCTCCTCAAGTGTTTCTCCCCGGAGTCCCCGGTGAGCTTCCAATTACTGCAGAGGTCCCAAAAAGGGACAAGCACATTTTACCCCCAGGTTTCGTCATTTCCCTACTACCACAGTTATATACCATACTCCTACCTACACATCCGCACAACTCTCCCCCAACCAAACCCTCAGTTACGCATCTCTAAATCTCTGGTCCAAATTCCCGGGGTTGCTTACGATCCCAAACTATACAACATACATAATCTCTTTTTCTGAACAGGACATCATGCACTTGTACATTGTTTTGTTGTACAAGAATAAAGGCCACCAAGATTCAAGTATCATGAGAACGTTGCGCAATCCGGAGCGGCTGAGGATGCCTTCCGACTCACAGCAGCGATACTAAGGAGCTGCACCTCGGGCGAGCCAGAAACAAGTATGCAGACGGCGCCAAGTTATCCAGAAGTCTAAGAATTGCGTTGTCGTAAGATATGGCATGCATGCACAACGAAATGAATGAATGAATGTAGGGATCGTGGCGTAGACGATGGTATGGATGGAGAGATAATGATAGAGTCAAGTTAGTCGTGAATAGGTAGGGTAGGGTATTAAGTAGTCGTGCATATAGTCCCCCAAGGAAAGCAAGCAAGCAAAGCCGGTGTTATGAAGACGAAGTATGCGACTCGCCCGTCGAGCCCTCCTCCGACGAGAGATTATGCTCCCGCCCACTCCCGCTGGCATCGTCGCTGACCGACCCAGTATCCTCGAAGGACGGCGGTTTCAGCTGCAGCTGCGCGGCGGTCCATGAGTACCGCGATTGCCCCTCCACGATCGTTTCCGTTTGGCTGACGCTCAGGAATCGGTCGTCCACCGCCTCTTCCCACACCCCGCCCCGCTCCTCCTCGGAGTCCGCCCCGCCGACGCCAGAGATGGAAGTCGGGAGCACCAAGCGCTCCCGCTCCGCGAACACCACCCCGTTCCCAGTCCCATTCGGCGGCCGCTGGTTCTCCTCCCCGCTCACCTTCTCCTTCGAGTCCTTCTCCTTCTCCTTATCCTTATCCTTCTCCCCCTCCCCAGGCCCCTCACCCGGCTTCTTATGCTGCACCTTCCGCCAAAACTGCTTCCCCGCGCCCTTCATCAAGCGCCCGAGCGTCATGAACGGGTCGTCGTCGCCGTCCCCGCGCGGGGTGGTAGAGGTGGGCGTCTGCCCGGCGCGCTCGGCGAGGATGGCCGCGGTGTGCCGCTGCACCTCCTCGTCCGTCCACATCGGCGTCGGCGGCAGGGCGTCGCCGTTCATGTCGTACCCAGGCATA
This sequence comes from Mycena filopes, assembly GCA_029281495.1. Taxonomy (NCBI): domain Eukaryota; kingdom Fungi; phylum Basidiomycota; class Agaricomycetes; order Agaricales; family Mycenaceae; genus Mycena; species Mycena filopes. The sequence goes on along the minus strand of JARIHR010000039.1, from coordinate 629,574 downwards.
CCAGCGCGCCGCCGCCGCATCATCAGCCCCCGCGAGGCAACTGCACAGATATCCGTGTTAGTATTATAATACGATACGATACAGACTAGATTGCGCAATCGGAGGTAGAACTCACTGCCAAGGGGTGCATTCGAGCGCCGTCTCCTGGGCGCAAGCTGTGGTAGGGGCGCGAACTTGACGTTCAGCGAGGTGGAGCTCGTGGTGCGGCTCCGGGTCTGCAGCGTGCGGTGGTCCGCCCCTGGCAGATCCGGCAGAGACGCTGACGGGTCGAGCTCCGAATTCGAGGTCGAGCTCGATGGCGAGTCGTCGTTGCAGTTGTCGTCTGAGGGCGGTAGGATTATAATTCCCGTGGGCTTTAGTGGTAATGGTTTCGTTAGATCGGCGGCGTGGAGTTTGGGGGTGGAGGAGGAGGATGAGGAGGGGGGATTTCTGGGTTGTACGGAGGGTTGGCCGTGCCGAGGCATGTATTTTGGGTCGTGCGTATGCGTATACAAATGCAAGAAGACTGAGAGAATTAGCGTGGACCAGCAGCAGATGAGGACGAGGGCGTAAAGTGAGAATTGGACCGGATCAGCACAGCTTTGAGGGGTACAAAAAATTACACGAGGATCGCATCATGGACGACCTTCGCACTTCGCAGGGGCTCGAAAATATATTCAAGGCCTCAAAATCGTCCACCGTGCTGCTAGTAATATTTATGGGCAAGGTAGTGAATTTAACCAGCCTCTGCGAACGGCGAAACAGGAGTACGGCTATTGGTGCGTCGTTGGTAGCCACGCTGGACGAAAGTCAAACATGATGGGTGTCGTCGCGAGCAGCAATAGGCAGCGATGGATGAGCGACATCGCTACATATGTATTAGCCCCGAAGTTTAGATCCCCGACATTCGTCCGCCATCTGTGCGTATGTATCGAGAAGGATAAATCGCCGTGTGGACTGCGACTAACTCATCGATCTTGCAGCTGGAGGGAAAAAAATAACTTCAGGTGAACCTTACCCGACGGACGCGGGCGGGGTCCGTCAGCGGTCCAGCTGCCAGTGCCAGTGATGGTAGCAGTGGTATGGCCAGAGGACGAGACGGGAAGGAGAATCCATTTGCCGCGATCGACATCCTCCGTCATCCTTGTCCAATGTCCATGGGTGAGCAAGATAGTAAACCGGTGCCTAGTGCTGAGGATTTGCATGGCGAAGTAGTGAGTAACTTTGTATCTTGCAGCTGAACAGAAAGGACTTCGAGTGAAGCTGAGTTGTCGAACGCAGGCGGCGACGCGGCGTCCGCCAGTGATGATCGATGATTTGTTGTGGGATCTGCCGTTGCAAGCAGAGGACGGGTTGCTGGGGGAAGGAAGCCTCCCTTGGATGTTCGTGCCTGGGCAGTGGGGACATTCTCTGTCTGTCAGATGCTAGGCATCCTGAGAGATCGTGGGCGCGCGAAAACTTGCGTCGGCTCGTCTGTAACGGTCTTGTGCACCATATTCGACGTAGAGGGCAGGCCGGAGTCTCAGTAATCAGTATTAGTTGCGAAGCAAACGAAGCAAGACCGTGTTGCGGCTGAGCCATATCCAGTGGCCGCAGAGGACGCTTGAACGAGTCCGAGCGGTTTGGGACTTGTATGGTTACCCGAGCAGGGGGCGTCAGCGGTCGATGGGCCGCCTGCTGTTGCAAGTGGGTGCACTCAGAGGAGCCTAGAAGACGGGTTGCTGGGAAGGAAGCCAAGGAGGCGGAAGTCTTGTCCGACTCCAGTTGTGGAGGAGATGGATTGCCTGGCGGACGAACGGGGGAACGGTTGCCCCAGCGGCGGAGTAGCTCAGATTCCCTTGTACCTTCGTAGACTTTCGTGCCTCTGTCTGTCAGATACTAATAGGCATCCTGAAGGCTGAGAGATCGTGGGCGCGCGACAACTTGCGTCGGCTCGTCTACGGTCTTATGTGCCAGGTTCGACATAGAGGGCCGGGGTGTTATGCAAGACCGTGTTGCGTCTGAGCAAGATCCAGTGGCCGCTGAGGACGCTCGGGCGAGCGAGCCTTGCTTGTCTGAGCGGTTCAGGACAAGAGTGATGCCGGCTTTCGGCACCGCGATTTGCCGTGCACCGCCACATGATTTCAACCTCAGTCTCAACTTTCGCTGACAAACACGAACACTTTGGGCAAAACGGAAACTCGCGTCACACCTGAATCTCGTTCTAGTGCATCCAGCTATGAATCAGCGAGGGTGTCAATAAAAAAGGACTGGAACGCAAATTCAACCGCTGCATAATATTCCCACGGTTCAACTCCTCGATTGCACACCAAGGTCTCCCAACGGCAAATGGGGCTGGGATTTTTGGGAGTGGAAACTGCGCCTTTTAGCCCGAGACTATGAGGCCTTCGAGTCACTGTTGGATTTGGCTCAACGCGCCGATTCGAACGCGGTTCTTTCCTCTCACATCGGTGGATCGTGTTTCTAAAGAGCGACCCACTGTGTGTTTTTTCACGCTGGTTTAACAGTTAACGGTACAATCCGCTTCGAATCTATCGTTTACAAAAAGTGTATAGGTTCTATCATGAAAAGGACATATACATACAAATGACCAGTCCCAGTCCAACGACGCGAAACCCAGGTCCCAGGTTAATACCACGTGTGATTCAGAGTCCCCTGCCTCGAACCAAGATCTCAAAACCATTTCATTTAATCACGTCTCCCTACTCCGAGTCTTCATCGTCGCTCCAGATCCATCGGCGAGCTGAGGACGGAGAGTCCTCCTCGAACTCCATCAACACTTCTTCCCTGGACTTGTACACCGTGAAGTCTATGCGTAGATCAACCACGCCTGCTTGGAGTCGCTGATACGCAACTCGGCGCGCCGCCGCTGCAGTGCGCCCCCAACCAGGCCACCTGCACTCAGTCTCACGATATTTCGAAAGCTGTGCCCAGGGAATGTCGTCCGCTCGGGCAGCGTCGGAGAGGTCCACCTTGGTCAGAACGAGCTCTGTCAACGCCGGGGGCCACACAAGCGGGGGCAGAGCGGTCACCGTCGTGAAGACGAGCTCGAGCCTGCGCAATTGCGGGCAGTTGCCACTCGATTGGGAAAATATATACAGCAACTTGGGTGGAGCGTCGACGAAGACCAGGTGCCCCAGGCGATGTGAGTGCCTGAAGACACCTTCGAGCACACCGTCAAGTGAGCGAATAGCTCGGCCGGACGAGATAAGCCGAGATGTAAATGGCCCTGCGCCGGTACGCTGCAGGGAAAGCTCGAGTGAGGCCAGGGCAAATGCTTCCTCGTGTCGACGTTTTTCGGCTTTGATCGCGGTCGACATCTTCGATCTACCCAGACAGTCAAATCGTTCCATTTGTGCCTCCGCGCGGACATGTCCCTGGACGTCGACCTTTTGGGGCCAAGTGGCATGCAGCTGCTGGGAGAAGTCCCAGTAATCGTAGTCATCCGACTCGTCGTCGTCGTCGTAGGAGTGTGTAGCTTCAGCGGCGTCCATGAGCGAGTCGAGATCGAACGGGATGCTCTCAAGTTTTTTGGAGCGCCGTCCGTAGCTGAGGTCGAATACCGACCACAACGGGCGCAAGGACAGTGCGACTCTTCTCCAGTACTGGCAGATTTGTCCCAAATACCAGGGGATCTCGCTTGGGCGTGGATCGGATCTCGAGGACCGACTTTGGTGGTTGGTCCTCAAGTCGGTACACAGGACTGGGGTGAAGTAGAGGAATATTTCTCCAAGGATTTCGGGTGGCAAGCGGCGGATCGGCGACATGAGGCCTATGCACTGCCTCTGCTCGAGTCGCAGTACACGTTTCTCCCGCAGAAGAATGCTCTCCCTGGCGTGCAACGTTTCCAGCGCCGAGGCGATTCCAGAGAGCTCGGTTGTGACTTTGAGAAGGGCTGCGCGGTGCTCGCGCCGGATTTGCCACAGGACAGCGAGCTGAGCTGGCTGTGGCACATCGTTGCTTGCAATGAGAGGAGCAAGAGACGGGTTTCCGGTTGCAAAGTCCGGTTCCTGGACAATGAGATTCAATCATTTCAGTTCTGTGCCACCGTAGCGTCCTGGGACGGTGAAACGCGCCTTATCATAGTAAAAATACGCGTCATCAAAATACGGGTCACTTGGAGTTTCGGAGCCACGGTACATTGTGGTGGCACAGAAAAGTGGTTCACGGTTGAAAGCAAGAAAGAACTGATGTCGGAACTTGCCGCGAACACCAGGTCGCTGATCACACCGCTTCCAGCTTTCCTCCGCCGACCATGAGCAGTCCAGTCCAGCTGGCCTCGTTTCCGCCCGAGATCCTCGGCGAGATATTCCTTGCATCTATCCCAGTCAAAGGCAACCGCGACAATCTCCCGGCATATTTTCCATTCACCCTCACCCATGTTTGCCGCCATTGGCGCGCCTCTGCGCTGGCGTTCCAGAAACTGTGGTCTTTCATCGACGTAGAGCAGACCGAAGAAAACCAAGAGGGTGACACCGGCGAACATGAGCTCCTAGCAGAGTATCTGGCGCGCTCCGGCGACTACCCGCTCACAATCTACCTGGCGCACAGCCGCGAGGACACGATGCACTATTCCACGTTCATAGCAACCTTGAGCGAACATCGCCACAGATGGGAGACGGTGGTCTTTGACCATCTGTACGAGTATGCGTTCGACTTGCTCGCTGAGCGGGAGCCAGAAGACTACCCCAAACTCCGCAGTCTGGACTGCTTACACAGCCGTTTCGTCTTCCCAGAACGAACCCTTGGTTCCATGCCATGGTCCCAGCTGGCGCGGTACCACGAATACCAGTGTTCGTGGGATCCGGATAGCTTTCAATGGCCCGTTCTCCAGGAACTCGTCAACTTGGTGGATCTACGAGTGGAATTGTCGGTTCCCTCGACCTTATTCAAGGTCGAGATGCCCCGACTGCGCCTCGCCTACATCCACCCCGACGACGATGGCGTGGATATCAAACAAGTCCTGGATTTGTTCGAGTTCCCTTGTATCCAGGGCCTCAGTCTAAAATTCCTCCCCAGCCATCCCCCCAACATCGTTTTGCCTGCAGAGTTCAAGCACCTGAAGGTTTTGCGGCTATGCGGTCTGCTTACAATTTTGAACACCGCACTCCTTCGTATTCTCTCGGAGCTCGACACGCTGACCGACCTCGGCGTGGAGATGCGTGCCGTGGATTCCTGGTATCCCTCGTTTATAGACCCCGGGATTGACGCCCCATATCTATTCGGACTTCTTACCCCCGACCATGCCGCTCACCTCGTCGTCCTCCCCCGGCTCGAGGTGCTGCGTCTCACCGAATTCAAGTCCGATGGAGTCGATGCCCTTCTCTCCATGCTTCGCCAGCGATTCGCAGGATCAGCTCGACTGCAATTCACGCGACTGCGGCGGTTTGACCTTTGGATGAGACCGATGTCTTGGTTCGTCCACGGCGAGGAGACCAGACTTTCTGCCATTCAGGGCGGCTTGGACGCGCTTCAAGCGTTAAAAAGCCAGGAGGGTTGGGATATTCGCGTGGATGAGGAATGGAAAGGGGATTTTTGGAAGGAGGAAATGGACTTGTAGTGGGTAGCGGCCTTTTACTACTCGAATAGGATTTAATTCTTCCCTTGGAGGCCAAGCGGAAGCCGGCGCGAGGGACAATGCGGCCAGGTAAGCGATGCCAACATCACAAATAGCCCCTTTCTTCCAACTTTTCACCTTTCACCTTTCCACCGCGATGGACTCTTCCACCATTTCGAATGACGGTGCAGAGCACTTTAAAGATGGCGAGTGCCTCGAAGATGATACTTGCGCGTATTCGGACGTTGATGAAGAGCCTGAGGTGCGTGCGCATAACAAGCGGGCTGCGGTGGCAAGCTGCTGACTATCATTTTCCATGGCCAGGAACCGGACTTTGCGACGAAGAACCCGTCTCTTGTTCCTCTTATCACATCCAACGATGTACCACAGCCAGCTCAGCTCACTGTTTTGTGGGAAATCCGGCGCGAACACGACGTAGCCATTTCGAAAGTGGAAACCGACATCGCCGACGTTGAGTCGGCGTTGGAGGTACTAGAGGCCAGGCGGGACACACTCCTGCGCGAGCAGGAAGTGCTGTATTCCGAGCAGGACCAGTGCCTAGCCCTTATGTCGCCAATTCGTCGCTTGCCACCCGAAATCCTTGGAGAAATATTTCTCTATTTTACCCCAATCTTGTGTACCGACGAGAGTCGGTCCTCAACACCCGATCCTCCCACAACAGAAATTCCCTGGGATCTGGCTCAAGTTTCCCAATATTGGCGAAGAGTCGCTGTGTCCTTGCGGCCTCTGTGGTCCGTCTTCGACTTTTGTCACGGACGACGGAGATTCTACTTGGAAGAGTATACTTCGAGAAACCAGGAATGGTTTGAGGAAGCCCTTGAGGCCGCCGAGAAGGAACGCGTGCAGCTTGCATACGAAGCCGAGGCCGCCGAGCAACTTGGAGAGGTCCGGCTACCTGATGACGAGGACGATTGGTGTACCCTTGATGAGCGTGCACTCGTCCAGAAGAACGAAACGCTGGATTGGTTAAAAGCCAGTGAAAATGAAGAGACGAGACGCGAGCAGACTGTTGCCAGTCTCTCGCTCGGCCTTTGCTTACAGCGCAGCAATCAAGGACCATTCTCAGCCCGGCTCGTGTTCGACAAGTCTCCCCACACGATGGTTTTCGACACGCTTTCTCAATGCTCGCGTCGGTCGATTCACTTGGTCTTTATAAACATTCCGAGTCGCCTGCTGCAGAAATTCTCTCAATCGCACGCAGACTACGTGCAATTGCGCAGACTTGAGCTCGCCTACACCACCGAGTTTGCCAAATTCAATTCCACACTTTTGCCAGTGTGGCCACCAGCTCTCACAGAACTCGCTCTCACCAAGGTGGACTTCGTCGCCGAGGACGGCATTCCTTGGGTACACCTTATAAAATATCGCGAAAAAGACTGCAAGTGGCCGCCGGGAGACCGCCGTTGGGCTGAATACCGTCAACTCACGAATGTAATTGATTTGTGCATCGAATTCGCCCCGGATACCACTCGTTCGGATGGACCTCATAATCTCGTGCTCCTCCCCAAACTAAAGCATGCTGGCTTCGTCTTTGCCAACGACCAAGCCATCTTCCAATATTTCGTTATGCCACTCCTCAACAGTCTCAGTTATGACCATCGCGAATTTCGGTGGGGGTCCGACGTAACAACGCGGGGGATGATCCCTTTACCGCGTTCGCTCTCACACCTAACAACTCTTCGCATCTATATACGGCTGGCGAGGTACGGAGTACAATCATGCCCCTCGTGGCGCTTCGTCAACGCGCTCAGAGCTCCCAAGCTCACTGAACTCGCTGTCGACATAGGGCGTCTTGAATGCGACCTAATTCCACGCCTCCTCTCCTTCGAGGGTGGAGTGCCCTTGGGTCGTAATCTAGCGGTCCTTGAGGTGGGGCATTTCAGCCTCGACACGAGGAAAATTCTTGAGCTGCTGGAGGCCCGATTCCACTCTCCAGCGGATGGTGTTGAGTCGGAAACCGTCCCCGCGCGCATGCGTAAACTGACGCTATATGATCCAACCAACTCGACATTGGAAGCCGCTGTCAAGGTTTTCCAGGACGAAGGCTTCGACATCGCCGTTCAAGGCAAGTCAGGTTCGGGACCGGGAATTGTGGATTACGAGCAGACGCCGTCGGACTCGGACTCAGATCCGGGCTTGGGCAGCTGGTTCTAATTTCTCGGTTTACTAGGATTCGGATTCTCCTCTTGCTCGATATTGATGGAGGCTTTTCCATTCAGGATTACGAAGACGAGAACGGTTATAAAGACAAAGTGTGGGGTGGGGAATCGTAGTTGTGAACACCTGCCTAAAAACGGCCAAAATTCTTCGTTTGACACGGGGTAACAGAGAGCGATGTATGCATAGTATTGTAAAGGGTACATAGAGATTCGTTTTTATAGAATTTTCTGGCGAATCCACGGGTCAATGGGACGACGAAGGAGACGCTGGGGTCGGGAAAGTCTAGGCAAGCAACCTGAACAATCGCCGGGAACAAAGCCAACGAGACGGGCACGGGCGGGCCGACGGATGCGCAACACGCACGCACGCGCGGGTCGTGCCTGCGGGCATCGTTGTCCGGGACCCAGGGAGACAGACGGTACGTAGAAAGGGGCAGCACGGAGCAGCGCGCGGGATGGGAAAGCCTCGGCGGCTATGTTCGGATCCGCAAGCACGCATTAGCAAGCGCCTGAGCTACTCAAAAGACAGTGACGCCGGACTGTGTCCCGGCGTACTGGCTCTTCATGTCGTCCATATCGCCCGCATCATCCTGGCTCTTGTAGTCATACTGAGAGAGGCTGCCGATGTCGCTCGCACCAGTGACACTGGCGCTCCCGAAGGACGTGCGGCGTCCGCGAAGACGGTCGCTCTGCGAGTACGCGATGTTGCTTGCGGTGCTGCCCATGCCGAGTACGCTGCTGCTGTCCGTGACGCTGTTGGCACCGGCATCTTGGGAGATGACAGACGACGCGTAGCTTCCGTAGGTGCTGCGCTTGGTGCCATTGACACCGCGGGGGATGCCACCGCCAACGGCGCCGAAGGGGCCGGAAGGGGAGAACATGGGGAGCCCCGAGGAGTAGGTTGCTTGCGAGCGGAGGGACTGGACGTCGGAGGGGATGTAACCGAGAGCATCGTGGGTGCGGTAAAAGCTTGCGTCGAAACGGCTGGGGGTGCCCGAACGACGACCTATGACATGGAGGGTTAGGAAAGGCGGCAGATAATGATAGTGTAACAAACCTTCCGACATGGCTCCAGCACCGGTAGGGCCATTGATATAATCTCTCGCATTCGTCTCATGACGACGGAACTGGTCCATCGACTTTGCGAGAGTGCGCCTCGGCTTGCTGAACTGGATCATGCTGGGTTGGAGGTTGCTCAAGGGGCCCTCGACGAGACAGTTCTTCTCCTTGTAGTGCGTAAGCAGGTAGTGCCAGAGGGGATGCTGCGTCGCTGTCAGTATCAAAGATAGTTCAAGATAAAGCGGTGACATACCTTGCTCAGGACCTTTGGGTTTCCTAGAATCACGACACCGTACTTGGCCCGAGAAAGAGCGACATTCAGACGCCGCGGGTCGTTCAGGAATCCAATCCCTTGATGCTCGTTGCTCCTCACGCAGCTCAAGATGATATAGTCCTTCTCGCGCCCCTGGAACGCATCCACGCTAGCCACCTCAATCTCCTTGTACAAGTCCTTCTTGAGCGACCCATTGAACTGCATGTAGTTGACGATGTACGAGCGCTGGCCCTCGTACGGCGTGACAACCCCGATCTGTCCCGGCACCACGCCTGACTTGAAGAACTTGGTCACGATCTTCTCGACGTTGGACGCCTCCGTGCGGTTGAGGAAGGACGTCCCGCTGCTTGAGATCTCCTCCTGGCCGAGGTTCTGGTAGAAGAACATGGGAGTGTCGGGAACGGGCCAGGGGAAGTCGACATTTTTGCGCAGCCGCTCCGGCGCCGTGACACCGTTCTGGAGTGTTCCCTCGTAGAACATGTTGGAAGGGAATTCGGAGAGGCACGGGTGCATGCGGTACTGTACTTGGAGTCGGATAGGGCGGTTGCCGAGCACCACGAGGCGCTCGAAGAGAGACTGAGTGAGACCTGCACGAGCCGCCTTCTTGTTCATGATGACAGGGCCGAGTTGCTGTGTATGTATCATTAGTGCACGGCCGTGAAGGTAATGAACACCACGTACCTGATGGTCACCAACGAGCACAACCTGCTTGCATCCCAAAACGAGGGGGATCATACATTCTAACAAGAGCATAAGAAGTCGAAGAATTGAAAAAACAATGGGACGTACCTGGCTCTGCAGCCTGTGTAGCCTCGTCGATCAAAACGGTCCTGAACTTGAGCTTGCTCAAACGCGGATCCCCCGCCCCAACACAAGTGCAGCAAATGACATCCGCCGCGCCGAGGATCTCCTTCTCGCACTGCCGGATGAGCGTCTTATACTTACGCTCATCGTTACTGCTCAGCTCGCCCTGCTCAGTCTTGAGCATAATGAGCTTCTGCAGCTCCACGTGCGTCGTGCTATTCGCGACCTGCTGGTGCAGCGTAAGAAAGTTGACGCTCGAGTCTAGCGCCTCGCGCGACTTGGCGGTGAGGCGCACGACCTTGAGGCCGGTGGAGTGGATCTTCTCGGTGAGCTGATCGACGGCGACGTTGGACGGGGCGCAGACGAGAACTTGCCCGGGGTTCATCTTGGCGAGATGGTAGACGATCGAGGCGGAAGTGACCGTCTTGCCGGTTCCGGGCGGGCCTTGGATGAGGCTGATGGGCTTCTGCAGTACGCTCTTGACGGCGTACATCTGCGAGTGGTTCAACTCCGGGAGGCCCGGGGCAGAGAACCGCTTCGGCATCTGGGTGCGCAGGCTCTGGGGCTCGAGCTCATGGCCGAGGAGCTTGTGGTACTGGGGTAGCGTTAGCGATGTACGAATGTGAGATCAAGCGATGACTCACGATATATCCGCTGACGCTCTTCTCGTCGACCGCGAACGTCTTCATCGCGAGCTGCATCCTGTCGAAGCTCGTCGACTTCCAAACAAAGTCGGCCGCGAAGTTGTGGGTGCATTCGGAGGGAACGCCTTCCGTTCGTCTCAATTCGAGACCAATTTCGTCGGAAACATCTACCAATGTGATCAGTAGAGAGGAATTGAAACCATACGGACTTGACTCACTGTTGGGAATCTTAATGACATGACCAACTCCCTCCCATGCCTTGTGCAGCTCTCCTGCGTAGCGGAGACGCAACTCGTCCCCAACAGCAAGCCGCACCTCGCCACTTTCAAGCTTTGGGAGGCAGAACCAGGCAACACGCTTCTGATTCAGACCCAGGTCCCACCGGACGGTGATATCGGTCTGGGTCTGACTCTCCTTGAGACGCTTGTCGTAGTCGGCCTCAATCTTGACGAGGGGGCCGAATATGTTCTGGTACTGGTACGCGTCCTCGTAGCGCAGGAGAATGGGCTGCGGCTCGTCATCCACACCCGGCTTCTCGAGGTCTTCGAGGGTGGCGGAAGCGTTGTCGCGCCAAAGGTCTTCGAGTCGATTAATCTGCGCGAAGGAGATCTGGCGAGAGCGGAGCTGCTCTGTCTCGCTGGGAGGCTTGACGAGCCAAGACAGGAAGGACCGGTCATCGATGAGAGGAGCCCAGAGAGCTGCGTTCCAGGAAATATCTTTGGAAATGGCCGCACACGGTTGACTATTAGAAAGTTGAGTGGATGGAATCAAGCAGAAGGTCAAGGAAAAGATGGGCAACACGCGGCGGATCTTTAAGCCGCGTACAAAATGATAACAAAGTTCAGGAAATGGACGTACCGACAAAGTAACACCACCACAGTATCGCTCTTGGCTGGGATGAAACCAAGCATAAACACGTTCTTGCTCCCGCAGTTGTAGCATTCGGGCGTAGTCTCCCCAAGGGGACTCTCGGCGTGAAGAATGACCTCCTTGTGCTTCGCGCGAACAAGGTGATTGACAATATGCGAAGCCGACGTGTTTCCGCGAGAGTTGCAGAACCATTTGGAGCAAATTAGGCATTTGACGACCGAGGACGGCGAGTGGATGCCACAATAACTGTTGCGCCGCAGTAAGTGTCAATATGAGCGTCATAGAGGAGAAACACACACCTGCAGGCATGTGGCGGGAGATCCACCGCGCCATCGTCCTTCAAGTCATCCAGGACAGCGTCAAAGTCCTCGTCAATCCCACTCCGTACGGAATGGGCGTGGTGGGCGTGCCCGTTGGCCACCGGATGCGAATGGTTGTACTCGGAAATTGAAAGGCTGGAAAGATCGACCGAGGACGCATTGTCGGCTGTGTTGGCCGTGTACACGGAAGAATTATCGTCTACAATGCCAATTCCGCCATAAGAAGAGGCAGAATCGTACTGAAAGTTGTCGAACGAGTCCATGGTGAAAGTAGAAGGAAAGCTGGAGTATCCGGTGCCGCTGACTCAGTATCCCCGTTTGGTACCACCGCCTCAAAGTCGGACACAATGAGAGTCAGGTTTATTCGAGGGCGATTCAGCGCAGTAAGAAGTCTGTACAGAAAGCAAATATGGCGGTGTTTCTCTCTCTCTTTTTTTTTGGCCCCCCGCGAAGCCGACGAAAAAAAGTCGAGATTTTGGGAAGTTCTGTATTTGTGGAGGTACAGAGGAGCATGTCCATTCGTCAGTGTTAACACGGTGTGAATCGCACTGAAGGAGGTCCTGTGAGAGAGAAGCCGGAATAATGCTAAGGCTATCCTCACCGAGCCTCGCTGCCGGTGCGGCTTTTGGCGTTGCTGCGCACGAACCGTCCATCGCCGACCCGGAGGTCAAGGCCGTGTAAGTACAACATATAGGAGGCCCGGGACCGTGGCACGAGGAGCCAGGAAGAGGAAGAGTGTGCTAAATAAGGTGGCCAACACAGGCTGCATTTCCGTTTGTTGTTCCATCGTCTTGCATCGTCAGCAGCACGGTCAGCGTGGAGGCTGCGTAAAATCCCCCAAAACAGCTGGGCGGTAAGCACAGCCCAGAATACCTAGGCAGCGGATGAGCCGCAGAATGCAAGGACAATGTCCAGGCGTGATTTTGTACCACCTTGTCAAAGTGCTTGGAGACAGGATGTTGTTCTTCAGCGGGTTGAAGCATGTCCTTGAGATGACAAAGAGTGTTGGAAGAGGTGAAAATAGTAGTACTCCAGGACCATCGACCTCCGGTTACGTCGTGAGCCTCAGAACGGAGCAAAAATCCGTCGCGAAAATTCCAAGCACTTGAAGATCTCTGAAGATTTGAGTACTTGGGCTCCCGGGACGCTGCAAACCTGCCCGGCAAAGTGTCTCGAGTAAGCTCGATAAATCGCAGAGAGCCCTGGATCAAGGAAGATGAAAGAGAAACAACAAGAAACACGAGTACGGATGAAGTCCGACAAGTCCGACGTGGCTGTGCTGGTCCAAGCGAAAGATAATGATGGTATTCAGGCGCTGCTTTCAGAGCTTGAAAAGGAGCTCCCCGTTCCAAAAAGAAAGGAAATCATATACAAGTCCATTGTGGTTCTGTCAAACCTCAACTGTATGAACCGACCTGCCAACCCGTTTCAACGTCGCAATCGTCAATGCGAGGTGAACTCCTCCAATAACGACCACCACCATCAGAAATATTCGTGCGCCGACGCCCAATTCATGTGTTCCTTCCGGGTCATGTTCCCCAAGCGGCCACACGAATAAAATCATGCATCCCAGAAAGAGGAATATTCCCCTAAAAAGTCACAAAGTTCAGTGATTCAAGGTATGATTTGCGCACTCACCAGCAAGTCCATACTGCAGGTAGCGCAATGAGAACCCAGAAATTCCAAAACGTATATGGATCCGCAGCGCGCATTTCCTAACCATCAAACAGTTCAACAAGGGGGAGGAAGTAAAGCCCCAATTAACGCACCTGGACCCATCTCACGGCGGTGCCGCCGCTCTTCCAACTCCCAAAATAAAGGCTGAGCAACGAAGTGTGCATCAAGCTCATCATCACACAAAGTAGAGCGCAATGTGTGAGTGTTCGCAACAACGAACTGGCGGTGACGCTGGGTATTTGGAACATGGTCAAGGTTGCACTAGTGGAACGGGGTAAACTACACGATGAGAGAGGGGAGAGAAAACACCAACCCAAAGATCAAGGTTGAAAATAAGCCGAGCGTCTTCCACTTCTTGAGGAGGATATCGGTGAAATTATCCCAAAGCTCTTCTTCGCAGAGTTCAGTGTTCTGCAAAAAGAATGCACTCGAAGCGAGGGAATGAAAGGTGTTTGGAAGTCGCAGGAGTAGGAGGTGGTAGACGAAGAGACAGAGTTGAGAGATATTAATGATCACAACGCCATGTTGTTCATTTGACTCCGAGAAGACCTCTGCATACGGTGTCGGTGTTGGACGCACAATAGGTGGATATCTTGTTAGACGAGCAGAGGAGTGAATCTCCCTCATTTGATAGCTGGTGCTCTGGGCCGTCTGCGCGCAGGTTCAATGACTGTAATTGTACAGAGCCGGGAAACGAACCTCATCCTCTCGCCCGTCCACCAGGCCATTCAGTCTCCGACGGTATTCTTGTACTTGATCTCCCGGATGATAGGAAGCACGAGAGAATATTTCAATCCGCTCCAACAGTCTGACCCAAAGACACAAGTCAGTTTGCAACCTTGATCGAGACGAAATAAAAAACCAACCCGGTGAATGATTGCAGCTTGGGAATCGGAGACAAGCCTGAAATCGCATCGTGTACGTTCGTACAAATCTCCAATGCGAGTTGGTCCAAAGCGGAACTGCCGCTCTGGGCCATGTCTAGTATTAAAAATCGAACACACGAAGGTCAAATATAACACACCCTACTCGAAATAGCCAGCGCCAGTCCCGCCAAGTGACGAAACTCGCGCTTTGGCGAGAATTCCACCGTGTTCCGAAGAGAGGTCTTTATGTACTCAACAGTACCTGCGTCCAACCCGTCGGAGGCAACAGCAGAGTCGTCGATGAGGTCGTTCGTAAAGGCAAGTAAACCAAGTATGTGAGCCTCAACGCTGCGCTCGTCGGACATTATGGTTGAGTGGGAGGGCAATCGCCTATAGCGCCGGATCTTAAGAGTCTCTGAACAGCATTTATCAAGACAGAAACTAACGATGACATGATGGACAGCCAGTGTCCCGGGAAGAGTCGGGGAGGCAACGGGGAGGCGTAGGTTTTTAGCGGGCGGACACGAAGGACGGCCGTACATAGCCACAGATGCCTGGGGATATCAAAGCTATAGCCTTCAGAAGATGAGCGTAGACATACGGACGTCGGAAAGATCAGAAAGGCTGGAGGCCAACACTGCTCCGAAACGTCTCCCGCTCCACCCCGCAGTACAATATCATCCCCTCCGCCTCCAGTCTCCTGCACTCCGGATCGTCCGTCGTCGTCGTCTCCAGGCCCACCAAGCTGGGGGTTTGCGCCATCTGGAACGACCGCAGCCTCGTAATCCCGACGCCAGCCCACCGCCAACAGAGCATCTTGACGATAAGCGCAGGATCCACGAGCGTCACACCGGTGTGGATCGACGAGAACAGGTCGAGGGTTTCCAGCTTCGGGAGGAAATCAGGGACGCCCGTCAGCTGCGCGAACAAGGTCGCTCGATCGACGATGCGCAACGGCTCGAGCCTCAGATGCACGACGGAGGGGGGTCGATTTGAGGCACTGTATAAAGGTTTTCGTAGTCGTGGGCATCAGAGACAACGCCAATGTGTGCAGCTGGCACGAGGAGCGCGACAGGAAAGAGAGGAAGGGTGTTATATCCCAGGGCTGGTTCCACGCGTGGCTCCCGTAGAAGTAGGAGAACTGGAGTGTGAGGTTTTTCAATGCGGGAGTCTGTATGCAGGCGAGGACGGCGAGTGGTATCCGACCCGCGTCGAGCACCAGCATCCCCGCGAGGGTTAAGGATTCGAGGTCGGGGAGTGATATGATCGACGTGGGGAGCGCTGAGCCGTCATCCCGGACTTCGAAGGTGCAGGATACGAGACGCGGGGCGTTGCCTAGTATTTCGAGGCAGTGACCCAGCAGGATATCGCCCGTCCGGACCGTAGTAATCTGAGCCCACGGAAAGCGCATCGCCCGAACTGTGTGGTACACCGGGGCGACGATCGCTCGCAGCTTGGGCGCGTTGCAAAACGAAATCGAAAGATCTGACAGCGCAGTGGTGGTGTGCCCCGCGATGCTCAGGTTCTCAAGTAAAGGGAAGACTGGGTCTATGCAATGCTTCCCACTTGAGAACTTCAAGAATCTGGCTACAGCGACACCCAGATCTACATCGACATTTTGCCACTGAGGCGACAGCCTTGCGACGGTTTGGAGCAATGGGATTACATTGCCAGGGGCGGCGTCATCGTCGTCTGCGTCTAGTAGAGCCAGAGAGAGAGGAGTGCTCCGCGCGCGGGATAGCCAGTCCTGATAGAGTTCGACATAACCCTTGCGCTTCTTCGCCAGCTGCATCTCGAGAGCCAGAGAACTCCAAAGTCGCGGAGTGGATAGGGCAACTTCCCGCCAGCGCTGGCACACTTGGCAGAGGACAAGAGGCGCAGAGGAGAGGTCGGCGATGATGAATTCGTCGTAAGGTAATGAATGGAGGAATATCTCCGCCAAAGTTTCGAGTGGTAATGCGAGGATGCGTCGACTGAGGGCGGCGAAGCGAAGACGCCCATGTTCGTCTACCACCAGCGAGTTCTGTTTCTGGTACTCTGGCGGTCGATTTGACAGAGGCCCAAGCGCGAAAGACGGCATGGAGGTCAGCTTCAAGGTGGAATGATGGGTGACATGTCAAGATGATAAAACCAATGACCGGATTTTATCTTTCTATAAAAAATAGATACATGGGGTGGATATAATGCGAGAGCTACAGTCGGGCGAAAACTTGCATATTCAGGTGAGACTGCGGCGCCGATTAGCTGGCTGACCAGCCTCCTCCATATTCTGAACTTTATTCAGCATACGGACACTCCCCTCCAATCCTTCTTCAAAAAGCCGGTTCAGCTCGCGAATATCCACGGCATGCGTGTCCGTAGCGCACACAACGTCCACATGCTGCAGCTTCACAATGCGTGCGGGATCCCGCACATGGCCGGCCCACCGCGACGCCACCATGCGCGCGAGCTCGCCGTCGGCTGCAAAGGCCCCAATCTGCAGCACCAGCCGCTCCAGCTGCGGGCACAGCACGGGCGCCGTAGAACTGTACGCCAGCGCGCGGAGGAAGCTGGTTTGGATCCCCACCGGCGTCCCTGGAATGTCGGAGGTGATCGCCAGCGCGGTCAGCGAGTCTGAGAGACGGTCGAGCAGGTGGCGCAGCTCTGCGTCGGCGATCCGCGAGATGAAGAGGTCTCGGAGAGTGAGCGAGGTGATGGCGCAGGTCGAGCGCTGGAGGAAGGCCATGAACTGGCTGTGGTCCCACCGCATCTGGGTCGAACGCGTCGCGATCTCGAAGGTTTGGAGACTGGGCGCCACGAGGAGCCTGAAGAGCCGGTCAAATCCGACCTGCGACGCGACACTGAGCGTCACAAGATGGGGGAGGTCCACCGGGAGCAGGGGATCAAAGCTGGGGATGTCTTCGATAAACTCGTGGCGGAGATTTAGCAGATGACATTCGACCAGGTTCGAGGTGGACTGCAGAATAAAGATACATGCGAATTCCGAGAGGCGAGTTTCCAGGCGGAGGTAGGTGAGCTGGCCCCAGGGTATGCGGGAGAAAAAGGCCGGCGGAAATTTGCCGAGGTGGCTGGTGAAGCTGTGGAGCAGCGGGGCAGATACAGCGGCAGCGAGCCAAGGGATCGGTAGGGCACCAAGTAGAGGAGACCACGAGAACGGATGAATCTCGAAGCGCTCCAGCTGAGGTGCGCCTTGGGCGGTCAAAGATGGTGGATAATTAATGGGCGGCGCATATTGGCTAAAGTCGAACGAAATGGCGCGCCAGCGGTACATGTTGAGCAAGAATAGTTCCAATACCTTTGACACGCCATGGTCGCTCGAAAGCTGGGGACCCTTTGCCGTTGTGCGAGTCGTGTCTGGCTGACACACCAAGCACAGGGATAAACGGCGAGAACCCGATAGACGCATCCATTTTCCGACTATGTCCAAGGGGGGCTGGGACACTGTGTTACTGGCCACGACTCTCAGCGAGGACCACAGAGAAGGAATGCCAGACGCGACATTCCTCCAGTGTTGACAAGTCCCGGAGATATTAACGGGAGCGTCGGTCAAGGTGGCCGGATATGAAGCTATGGCGCGGTGACACTCGAGAAATATGAGCTCCAGGACTTCGGGGGGCAGATCGTCCATGGTGGGAGTCAAGAACAAGAACAGGTCTCGACTGGGCTGCGCGGTCACGGGTTTTCGTAAGGACACAAATCTCGCGATCCCGTAAAATAAGCACCACAGGCCATGGTGGTGCCCAAGGAGGGACAGAGATATTAATTACGAAAGCGTCGCAATATTTACAGCAAATCGACGCGTCGTGGTACAAATTAACGAGTTCTATCACCTCCTCACAACTCCTCATCGGGAACTGTCGGCGAGGAATCACTCTTTGCAAGGATCCCCTGGAGTTTGCCCAGCGCAAATCTCGTGGTTTCCCTCTCTGCGTCCGTCTGCTGGTAGTCATACGGCCCCATATTCTGCGCCTGGAAGCCCGCCGTCGCGCTCCCGGGCAGATGCTTGAGCGTCGACACCGGAAGGGGGCCCTGCGGCATTTCGATTCCCCCTAGGGCCGCGCCGGCCCCACCCCGCACGTCCTCGCGCGATCCATCATCGCCCTGCAGCGCGATGTACTGCCGCGAGCCGGGTACGAACGGATTCGGGCGGTTCGGGTCGTCGAGCCCCGGCTCGTTCG
Organism: Mycena filopes; assembly: GCA_029281495.1. Taxonomy (NCBI): domain Eukaryota; kingdom Fungi; phylum Basidiomycota; class Agaricomycetes; order Agaricales; family Mycenaceae; genus Mycena; species Mycena filopes. Next base: position 611,166 of record JARIHR010000039.1, on the reverse strand, counting down.
TGATGCGCAGCGAGATGCCCACGCCCTCGAGACCCTCTTGGGGGGTGGAGCCGACAACGCGGGGCACGGAGGTGAGCTCGAGCGGATTCCTATGGATGGGGCGCATCTCGGCGACGGCGTGGGGCCAGTTCTCCCGCCGCACTTCGGGGTCAAAGAGCGGGAGGAGCTCCTTGTCGGGGCTTTTGAGGCTGGCGACAACACCGGCAAAGGAGACCAGTAACTCCTGCCCGTGGGTGGGTTGGGGTTGGGTGGGGTTGGCGCCTTTGGCGAATCTGGGACTGGAGTACTCGGTGAGGACGATGCCGGGCTTGGACTTTGTGCGGAAGATGGGGTCGAGCAAGGTGGGGTGGGTGTACGTGAGGGCGCCGTAGCGATGGGGCTGAGGCTGGATTTTGCTGGTCGACTTGTACTCGGACTGGTTGTGTTCGGCGAGGAAGACGCGGTGGTAGGGTCCGTCTGAGAACTGCGCAAGTTGCGCCAGCGTCATGCCCGCGAGCAACGGTCGCTTGTCGCGCGCCACGGGGGGGGTCCCAGGCGGCTGCGGCTTCGCCTGCTCAGCCCTGAGCTCTAGCTGTTTCGCTGCCTCGCGGTCGAGGTATGCCATGAACGCAGGGCGGAGGGTGCGCAGCTTCTGCAGGTAGCGCTCGAACACGGGAGGCGACATGGACATGACATTGGGGATGACCGCCGGCGGTGCACGGGGCGTCGAAGGCAATTTGAATGAAGCGACCGCCTTCGCTCCGTACGCCCCACGCCCTCCTTTGCCCAAGGCATAGCTCGGGATATCGCCGCTTTTGTTTTCAGGCTCCTTCGGCTTCGGAACCTCAACCTGCTCATCCGCCTTGGGGACCTGTGACCAATCGCGAGGAGCAAACTCCGAGTCCACCAGCCAGTTGTCCCTGGCAGGACCCAGTTGCATCGTCCAGCTACTACGGGGGTTGCCAGATGGCCGCAAATCCAGCTCCTCCATGCGGCGGATGAAGCGGATCTGGTCCTCGGCGTTGTCCCATTCGATGTAGTGCTGGCGCGCCTCCCATTGCTTTATGGTAATAAACGAGTTGCGTTTGCGCTGGCTGATGGGTCGCTTGAGTCCCCAGTAGCCGCGCTCGACGAATTGTTTGGGCGAATAATAAGTTTTGCGTATCTCTGGGTCGTATTGCGCGAATCGGGAGCTGCGCAAGAGGTGGGCAAAGGGGGATGCGGCGGGGGTAATCTCGCGCTTGGCGACAGTCAGCGCCGACGTCGACGCGTGGCTCGAGGCATTTGCGGCGGCAGCAAATGCCATTCGAGGGGGAAGGAGGAAAAGGCAGTAAAATAAATGGACTTGAATATTCGTGGGAAATCAGCAGCACGTGCCCCAGGGTATAAAAGCCCCAATTTTTCCGACCACCGCTTTCTTTCAAACCACGACGTCCAAATTACTATTCCTCCTCCGCCGCTCGGCATTCGTTACAAGGAAGAATGGTCCAGACAAACGTCGGAGAGTGCACGCTCGTGTGGATTCTCAAAAACAATCTTTGCTGAATGTTCCTCCCATTGGTCGAGGGGCGAGGACGCAGGATCACCTGGAGATATCTTACATTCGTTGTCAAACTAGTAGTCTTTGTACAATGTGAGTAGCATCTACTACTATTTTGTGTCCTACAATGTGCGCGCCGACGAAGAAAAACCTGGTAAAGGAACACACCCCGACTCTTGTTCCCGTCGTTGACGGGCGTCTTTGACCATCCCTCGTGGATGGGCCTTGGCGGCGGGTGTGCATGGAGAGTTTAAGGCGAGACTGAGGCGTCGTTTACTGCTTTTTTCGTCCCGGTGTCTTCGAGCGTCCAGCTGATTGAGGTTTTTTATCCAGGTTTATCGTTTACTGTATCCCTACTCTCTCAACAGATACCTCACCTTCCTCGGGTGACCGTGCCGGGGCACATGGAGTTTGCCTGGTGCCCTGCGCTGTCCCCGCCGACATCGCGCGGCGTCGCCTTAGCGTATCACGCGCCGTTCTGTCGATGCGCGTCTTGGTCCCCGGTCTTTGACGAGCCCTCATTATTAGCTAGTTGTTCGTCGCTTTTCGTCGCTGTCGACACTAGAGCTTTTATTCAATTTTTGTATACCTGCAGCCGGTCCGAGTCTGACACAGCGCCGTGATCTTGTTCCCGACCTTGATTGCAATGGATTCTGAATACTCGTTTCCACTCGACATTGAGCGAGAAATATTTGAAACAACCGCAATCCTGCATCGCAGAACCATCCCGGCCCTTCTACGAGTCTGCCACAGGGTTCACAGCTGGAAAGTTTGGCTTCACAGCATCAAGGTGCTTGTTAACTTGCATAACAGGGTCGAGCCTCTGTTGTACGCAGCTCTCCAAATCTCCAGTGCCGACGATCCACTATTGTCTGCTCTCCGATCCAAGCCGCTGACCTTCCGCCAACACGCCGTCCGTCACCTATTCCTCCATCACCGACTGAATGGTTCTACGAAGGAAGTAAACGAAGAGGTTCTGTGCGCATGTCCTGGAATAATAAACCTTGTCATCGACCGAGGTCTCGATCTCGACCTGCTCCCCGTCCTCGATAAACTGCGCCTTCAGAGGATAGACCTGTCAGTCCCGCCGTTGGGCTCGCAATGGGCCTCTTCAATCCTGAAGCATCGCCTATTCCTCTCCATCACACATCTATCCTTTTTTCAGAACCACGACGCCGACCCGGAGCCTTCCAAGTGGGAGGATTGGTCCCAGTTGGCGGCCCTGCCTGCCCTCACGCACCTCTCCTTGTCGGAAGACATCTCGGCCATCTTCCCCAGCGCGCTGGACGAGTGCCGCGGGCTTGTGTTGGCGGTGACGCTGTTCTGGACGCGTCCGCTTCGCACGAGGGCGGTTACTTTTGCTCAGCGGCTCGCCGTGGCGGACGCGCGGTTTCTGGTGATGGTGACCGCGAACGCGGTCGAAACGGAGTGGGAGATTGGGGCATGGGGCGGGGATGACTACTGGGCGCGCGCAGAGAGGTTTATCGCTCGCAGACGGGCGGGTGAAATCGAGGGTGCGTATTACTATCTAGGCGTTTACATAAACGTTAGCTGATTCATTGGCACTAGCGACTTGCTATTTCCTCGACGAAACCGCCGATCAAATGAGCCAGCTTTTAAGAGTCTCTCGTATTTCTATATGAGATTCGATGGTTTGCAACCTGTAATCAGACACCAAATGTGAGCACCTCGAAAAGAAAATGATATCGAGGTCTCTAGCTCGCTGATGTTCCGAGGACAACGAAGTGTCTCGACGACCCACCCTTTTGCATATACTCTCGCGAGTCACTGCTTACATCTCATCCACTTGACACCCACCGATCTCCCGACGGCGCCGGGGTGGACTTTGCACGCTTTGCACGGACGAGCTCGCGCATAGCCTCGCAACACCTCCGTTCCGTTCGCTTGGCACACATACTTGGGGCTGGACCGATGCAAAATTGAATATCATGACATCCCGCCGTCGGAGCAAGTAATGCCAGTCACCGTAAGCCTCCGTAAGCACTCCGTTTTACCGCTCGTTCCTCGAAATCCCGAGTGCGGTGAAATTGGATTCTTATCGTGTCTGGCCGCATTTCTTGAGGCCCTCACCGTGTATTCCGAGCTTACACCATGGTTCCCGTTCCCGGCCGGACTTGCAGTAATACAGCTTGACAGACTTGAGTTTTTTTTCTGTTTTGGCAGGAGAGTGAGCTGTAAATTTCAGGATAATCTGAGGAGCTTGCTTCGATATCTTACAACCTCACGCATGCCTTGTCCGAATATTTTCTGCCTGAGACTTCCTCGACGCCGCCATCACAAATCGCGGACGAAAAAGGCAAACCGTCGGCAATAGAAGCCGAAGCTGATGGGTTCACTATGACATAGTCGGCTCGGCGGGTTCCAGGGTAGGAGTCGACCACGATGACCCTTTACTGAACCCACAAACTCAACAACAACAACGCGCGCATGGTGGCAAAAAAGTCGGCGGTGGCCCGCTGGTACTCCAAAGCGGCCAACTTCAAAGTCGAGTCTCTCTTTTCCCGCAAACGCGAGCCCGGCCCCAAGCGCACTGTCTTTGTAAACCAGAAGCTGCCCGAGGACCACTTTGACCCCAAGGGAAAGATTCATTCTCACAAAGTATACACATCCAACCAAGTAATCACCTCAAAGTACACCCTTATAACCTTTCTGCCGCGGAATTTGTTGGAGCAGTTTCGCAGGGTCGCCAATGTGTATGTTGCGTTTTGTCCAAAAGTATTACCACTCACTCGGCTGCAGTTTCTTCCTTGCCATTGCCATCCTCCAATTCTTCCACAAGTTCTCCACCATTTCCCCTGGCCTGGTCATCTTCCCCCTCCTCGTCGTCCTCTCGATCACTGCGGGAAAGGATGCCTACGAGGACACAAAGCGTCACCAGTCCGACCGCAAGGTCAACCAGAGCCCTGTCCGCGTCCTCGACGCCGACAACCATAACGCCATGAAACCCAAGGAGCGGACGTTCGTTAGGGGTATCCAAACTATGGTCGGGCGCAAGCCCAAGGCGGCCAAGGAGATCGTCGACGCGGCGGAGGAGGACGGCTGGCGCGCCGCCCTTTGGGAGGACGTCCGCGTCGGCGACTTTATCAAGATCGTCGACGACGAGCCGCTCCCCGCGGACATCCTCATCTGCGCGACCTCCGAGGACGAGAACGTCGCGTTCGTCGAGACCAAGAACCTCGACGGCGAGACGAATCTCAAATCCCGCCACGCCGTTCCCGCGCTCGTCCACCTGCGCGACGCCGCCGCCTGCGCCGACCCCGCGAACGCGTTCCGCGTCGACTGCGAGCGGCCCGATACCAACATGTACCGCCTCAACGGCGCCGTGTTCGTCGGGGACGAGACGGCGCCCGTGGATCTCAGCATGACGCTCCTCCGGGGCACCGTTCTGCGGAACACCCGCTGGGTTATCGGCGTCGTGCTCTTCACGGGCGAGGACACCAAGATTGTGCTTAATTCCGGGGGCACGCCGAGCAAGCGGAGCAAGGTCGAGCGCGCGATGAATCCCCAGGTCGCGACGAATCTTATCATCCTCGCTACCATGGCCGTCGCCTGCGGTATCAGCGACTCGATATTGGAGAAGAGGCTCTATCCCGAGGGCGCGCCGTGGCTGTTTGACGACAACGGCAGCGAGGACAACCCCAAGTTTAACGGGCTCGTTACTTGGGCTTTTGCCCTCATTACGTGCGTTTAATTGTCTTTTTTAATCCACGAACTCACTCCGCTATAGGTTCCAGAACATCGTCCCCATCTCCTTGTACATCTCGATCGAAGTCGTGCGCACGGCTCAAGCGCTATTCATCTACTTTGACTCGGAGATTTGCTACGACAAGACGGGCCAGGCAACGTTGGCGCGGAGTTGGAATTTATCCGACGACTTGGGACAGATCGAGTACATCTTCTCGGACAAGACGGGTACCCTGACGCAGGTATGTACAATCTAGACGTAAATTCCCCTAATTCTAACGTCTGCGCCAGAACTCAATGGTCTTCCGCGAGTGCTCCATCGGCGGGAAAGTCTACCGCGGTGACCCCCGGCACGACGACCCGCCGCCAGAGGAGCCCGCACCCGCGCCCGAAGGCCCACTCACCCCTCCGCCCATGCCCATTCCTCCCGACGCCCGCCCCTCGAGCGGCGAATCCTCCACCGCCGTCGACTCGACCAACGACGCCGCCCCCCGCGCCGCTTCCCCGCCCCCCACACCCGTCAAAGCGCGCTTCACCGACGCGACCCTCACCGCCGACCTCGCCGCCGCCCTGCACGCGGGCCCGCGCACGCCCGACGCGGAGCACGCGCGCGCGCTGCACGGCTTCTTCTCCGTGCTCGCGCTCTGCCACACGGTGCTCGCTGCCACGGACGCCGAAGGCACCGTCACTTCGTACAAGGCGCAGTCGCCCGACGAGGCGGCGCTGGTGCAGGCCGCGGCGGACGTGGGGTACGTGTTCCGCGGCCGGGAGCGCGAGATCATGCTGTTGCAGACGCCGCAGTGTGCGCCGGGGACCGTGGAGCGGTATGAGCTGCTGAATATACTTGAGTTTACGAGTGCGCGGAAGAGGATGAGTGTTGTGATTCGCAAGTTGGGAAATGGGAGCGAGCAGGGGAAGGATGGGGAGGCGCCGGTGGGGCAGCTGTTTTTGCTCAGTAAGGGAGCGGATAATGTGATTTTTGAGCGCTTGAAGAAGGGCGTTGCGGAGGGGTTGAGGGACGAGACGGAGGCGCATCTGGGGGACTTCGCAGGGAATGGGTTGCGGACGCTGACGCTGGCGTACAAGGTTCTTCAGGGTGCGTCGTGTTGCTGTTTACTATCGCTCCATGTCTAATGTTTTTTGCAGAGGAAGAGTACACCGCATGGAACGAGCGGTACCACGAGGCCACGGTAGCACTGGACGACCGGGACGAACTGGTCGAGGCTGTTTCGGACGAGATCGAGCACGACTTGCGGTTGTTGGGGGCTACCGCCATCGAGGACCGCCTGCAAGATGGCGTCCCCGAGACCATTGCTGACCTGAAGCGCGCTGGGATCAAGGTCTGGGTAGCTACTGGTGACAAGCTCGAGACCGCCATCGGTGAGCCTACCCTCTTCCCCATTATGACACATGGCTGAATAAACCCTCTAGCCATCGGTCACAGCACGAACCTCATCGCCAAGGAGTCCAATATCATTGTGCTCCGCGGCGGCGACGAGGGCTCGCGGCCCGTGTACGAGCAGATGGTGCGCGCGGTGGAGGAGTTCTTTCCGGAGAGCGGGATCCTGGACGACGAGGGCGTGGTTGTACCCGCGCACCCGCGACAGTCGTCGGGGAGTCAGGCCCAGGAGCGGCCGCACCCTATGCGGCGCATGAGCACCGGCATCTCCTCCATCGTGGGGTCGCAGAATGGTGACCGGCCTGGAGGGTTCGTGCTGGTTATTGATGGCACTGCGCTCGGGCATGTATGTCGCTCTATTATGCCGTTTTGTCGCGCTTAGGCTGAAATGACGACTTTTCAGGCGCTCGTTGACGAGGCGAACAAGAGCCTGCTGCTGCGCCTGGCGATGCTTTGCGAGGGCGTTATCTGCTGCCGCGTGTCACCGCTGCAAAAGGCGCTCGTGGTGCGGCTCGTCAAGGACGGTATTGGGGCGATGACGCTCGCTATTGGTGATGGTGCGAACGACGTGTCGATGATCCAGGCTGCGGATGTCGGGGTCGGGATTTCTGGCGAGGAGGGCCTCCAGGCGGTCAACTCGTCGGACTATGCCATTGCACAGGTCTGTCACATTTCATTGTCCATGGGGTTTCGCTCATCGAGGTTGCCTACAGTTCCGCTTTTTGAAACGATTACTTCTCGTGCACGGGCATTGGTCTTATGCTCGCAACGGGAACATGTACGTGTGCTGTCTTTTATTTCAGCACATGGCTGGGCTAACGACCGCATCGCAGGATTCTCAATTTCTTCTATAAAAACATTGTATGCATAGGGGTCTTGTGGTGGTTCCAGATATACAATGGATGGAGTTCATCATAGTGCGTATTGCATTCATCGTCTGCGCGCCATCGTTTCTAACTCGTGCCCTCGCCAGTGTATTCGAATACACGTACTTGCTATGGTGGAACTCCTTCTGGACCATTGCACCGGTGATAGCGCTGGGGTTGTTCGATCGCCTTGTTGGTATGTCTGGACTTCTTCTCTGAGGTCGCGGGATCCTGACTTTGACACCTCCTAGATGCGAAGGCCCTAATGGCGCTCCCGGAATTGTACCGATACGGGAGGGAGGGACGGTGGTTTGGATTTGGATCGTTCGTAATTTATATGCTGGATGGCATTTATCAAGTGAGCTTCATTTTCTCATCTTCTCTCCTTTATCTGACCCTTCAAGTCCGCTGTAATATTCTTCTTCATTAAATTCGCCTATGACGCCACGACCGCTCGTCCCGATGGGTACAGCATGTATCAATACGAATTCTCTACGGTGCGCCTGCTCCCTCTTCAGTCTTCTTGCAGCATTTAACGCCCCATACCAGACAATGGTTATCGCTGCCGTGCTTTGTGTTAACCTATTTAATGGCCTTAATTGCAACGTGTGGACGTGGTGGGTATTCTTCGCCGTGTCCCTTGGAATCGTCCTCGTCTGGGTGTATACCGTGAGCCTCTCCCATCGTATACCACACCCATTTCTGATGCCATAACCTCACAGGCCATCTACTCCCTCATCTCCCCGGGCTGGTTCCACACCCCGGTCTTCGGGAACGACCACTACCTCTTCCACTCGGCGTACTTTTGGCTCTGCATTCCGCTCACCGTGTGTCTCGCGCTCGCACCGCGGTACCTTGCGCGCGCGTGGGCATTCGGGTTCCAGCCGAATGATATCGACATTTTGCGGTGGATACGCAAGATGGAGCCGGAGCGGAATATCGAGACGGACGCGCAGCTTGGTGGTGGGCTTGGGAGCGGGGGGCTCGCGGCGCTCAAGCGCCAGCCGTCGCGGGCGAGCACGGTGCGCTCGACGCGCTCGAGCGTCGACTCGATGCGGCTCAGGCGCGCGTCGACGGACCTGCGCATGGCGAGCCGGACGGACATGTCCACGGGCCTGAGGTCGGTGCATCGTGGCTTTGATTTTGCGACGGAGGAGAATGGGGTGGCGATGCGGAGGATGCAGTCGAATCTGTCTGAGGTGCGGCAGAGTACGCGAAATCTCGCGTTGGATGCGTCCGAGAGGCGAGGAGGGAGCAGGCTGCGGAGTTTGGGCCACGTCTTTTCGATACGGCGGCATCGGAAGGATTCATGATATTTACGATATACTTTGTAGACTGCATATATAATTCACCTACCCACAAGCAATCCACAAGCAATCTATTAGCACTTCAATACTTTCCTGTGCAGTGGCGAATTAAGGTGGAATTGGAAAGAGTGTGTGGCTACGACAGGGGAGAGCGAAGGTCCAGATAATGAGTAGAAAATCCGCAAGACAAGAAAAGCCGCCGCTAAGGGTATACTGCAGAATTGCGTTTGAGAGTGGTGTACGGGGACGGTGAATAAACGGACGTACGATTGCGCGGAGCTCACTGCGCCGGTCGGTTGACGCCCTCCTTGAGCGCCAGGAGCTGTTTTGAACGGAAGGCCTCGTAGTGGATCTGCGCGGTCGTCTCGATGAGGTCCTGCAAGTGGGTCCGGGTGAGGAAGTCGCGGAGGTCCATAAACTCGCAGTGCTCCTTGTTCTCGACGTTGACGACGCCCCAGCGGTTCTTGCGCCCGCGGACGGACTTGCCGTCGATGATAACGTTGGTCTCTGAACCGACGATGGCGAAGGGGACTTTTTGCTGTAGGGTTGTCAGTAGGAAGATGAATGTGTGCGAAAAAAGCGCACCCTGATCCCTTCGTTGATGACAATCTCCTCCTCGTCGTCCTCATCCGTGTCAAAGGGGTACAGCCGTATGTTGTTGTACACGAGCTCTTCCCGAATCTACTGCAGATGAGGCGCGTGCTTTACAGGCGGCGGCCACGTACCTTGATCTTGAACGCCTCCTTCTCCTCAATGGTGAGACTGTCGGACTTTGCGATGACGGGGACAACGTTGACGACGTCGCTGAGCTTTTTCATGACGATAACGTCGATGGGGCGGAGCGAGTGGCCAGTGGGGTTCAGGAAGTACAGGCAGCAGTGGATGCGGGTATCCTGGATATAACGGTCGCGCATAGCGGTAAGCTCCTTACGGAGGTACGCGCTGTGCTGGTCCTTGATGTACTTGACAATGGGGTCCCAGCTGCGTGCGCCCAGTGAGCACCACTACTCGTGTCCGTCCTCGCTATTACGTACCAGTTCTCGTTGTTGACCTGGTCACCGTACCCAGGCGTGTCGACAATGTTCAGCCGCAGCTTGACGCCGTTTTCAACAATGACTGCGAGGGGCGTTCACCGGCTGCTTTGCAGGGGATAGTACCGCGAAAACTGACCATGCGAGACGGCCTGAATCTCCGTCGTTTGCCTGACGGGCTCGTCAGAAGCAAAGCGACCCTTGGAGTCGATCAAATGCGAGGCGAAGATGGTGTTGATGAGGGTGGACTTTCCGAGCCCGGTTTGACCTGCAAAGGCTCAGGAAAGGCGGAATTTAGTGCAGGAAAAAGGGAGGAACGCACCGACGACAATGACATTGAACTGGAAGCCACGCTTGAGGAGCTTGTGCTCAATTTGCTGGGTAATGGAGTCGAAGCCGACGTAGGACTCTGCGCGGATTTCCTCTGCCATTGGTGTTCAGGTGAGCGAAGGGTAAGGGGGAGGTGGTCGAACGAGAAATCTTAACCCGCGTCACGTCACGCTGTAATATTTGCCTTCCAAATTGGGCTTTCACCTGAACCACCATGGCCTCGCGCACCAACGGCCGTCCAGAGCCAGAGGTTATTGTCAATGTACGCGGCTCAATATCCATTCAAGCCTTATTTTTCACCGCGGGAGCAGTACGGGGACGGCTTTTCCTACGTGAAGGCGACCATGGCAGACGCCTTCCGTCCAGGCGGACTTCTCGACAAACCCCCCGCCGTGATACACTCTGTGCGCCCGCTGACGAAGGCGCAACGCGATACCATCCGCAAGGAGGACGTAAAACTCATTGTGAGACAAGCTCCGTTTATTTATTTCGACGCGAGCGCTGACGGACGATCAATTGAAAGGTAAACGAATTCGAAATCCCCGAGGCGCAGGCTGAGCGTGTGCTGGCGGAGCACAATGGCAACGTTGCGGATGCGTTGCGCGCGCTCGTTGGATTATAACCGCGGTTTTGTGTACACTTTCAAAAATACTAAGCTAATCTCCTACAATGGCGTTCGAACTCGACCTTCGGAGTCAAAAGCTCTCGAGCACATAGACCAGTGCCCCCGTTTTCAGGTTGCTGGCGTCCGACTTGAGAATCTCTCGAGACGACATAAAAAGGACGTTTATGCTGGCGCGTTCATTTCTCTGGAAGTAGATGCCCGGATTCTGAGTCTTCCCGTTGCCCCACGGCTCCTTTGCGACGGTTATGTGGCTCTTCCCCGCCTGCCGTGCTATCGGTTCTGCCAATTTATATCATCTCTCCTCCCCCGCGTGCGTCGCTCTCCTACGCTGCGTCACTACACCCTCAGGTGTCTTCGGAGACCCAGTGCGCAACCCCATGACGG